>CAUYQV010099429.1:0-52610 GCA_963574575.1 Galagoides demidoff | reverse complement strand
CCTAGAATGACTAGGGAAAAAGAGAGAACCCAACCATACGTGTCATGGGGACCTTACCCAGAGTCATAGCTACAGTGAGGTGAGCTGGATACAGCATATGATCCTGAGCAGTGGAAATCTGAAGATTTGGGCAAGTGATTGCCAATGGCTGGGATCAGCTGGCCACCCCATGGAGGTCTGGGATGGGAGAAAGCCTCTCTGGAGTTTTCAGTTATTGGTAGAAATTGTGCATTGAGTGGAAAGCTTGGAAGAGTGGGCAGACTTGAATAGTATACAGCAACCAGATTTGAATGTGGGCTAGAGTGCATTTGCCACAGTTTTGGTGGCTGTTGAGGCAGCCATAGTGAGAAGGTCTTGTAGGCCAGGGAGCTACCATTGTGGGAAGTCTGGAGACAGTCTTAGCAGGGGCCTAAATCATAGCCATCTTAATTCTGCCTGCTGGGATCAGAACTTCATTTTTGGAACAGGCTGAGGGACTCACATACCCCATGGGAACTGGAGTCAGGAGGCACTGTAAGACCTGCCCCTGAAAGATTCTTTCAGAGTCTGAATGCTGAGGAAACAATCAGGTGATCACCAAAGACAACTAAGTTAGGAATAAGGACCATAGAGGTTGCAGGCTGTGCTCTGTCTCCTAAAAAAAGCACAACACCACTTGGTGTCCCAGTTACATATTGCAACATACTATCATCAACAGGAAGGACTTCTGTTTTTTTCCGCTACAAGAAAGAGTTTGGCTTTGCTCAGGCTGAGGCCGCTTCAAGACCTAAGCTGTGAGATAAGGTAATTTGAAGCAAAGGAGGCAGTGAGAAGGAAAAATGAGGACAAGAGGTGAACAAAAAGAAACAACACAAGAAGAGGAACCAACAGAAAAGTTTGGGCAACATGAGAAACCAAAACAAAGCAACTCCTCCAAGGGACCATGAGGCAGCTACAGCAAAAGACTCCACCTATAAAGAATTAATGGACTTGACAGAAAGGGAATTTAAAATATGGATGATAAAGACAATGAAAGGAATGGATGAAAAATTAGAAAGACAGAACCAAAAATTGGATGAGAGATATGTAGAATACAGAAAGGATATTGCAGAGCTTTAGAATCAGGGAATGTAAAGAGGCAGTAGAAAGTATCAAAAATAGGTTAGACCACAGAGAAGAAAAAACCTCAGAGTTGGAAGATAAAATTTTCAAGTTAACCCAGGCAGTCACAGAGAGAAAAAAAGAGAGAAAGCATAACAGGTGCTTAGAGAACTCTGAGACTCCATGAAGCATTAAAACATGAATAATAGGGATTCCTTAAAGGGAAAGAAAATTGTCCCAAAGGAATGGAAGCCCCACTGGAGACTATCATAAATGAAAACTTCCCAGTGATACTGGAATTTTGACTTCAGTAGGTTCTTGGTCTTGGTGATTCCGAGAATGAATCCATGGACAGGATTGTCCAGTGGTAGGACAGGATTTATTTACAGAAAAGAATACAAAAACACCAAAGCTCCCAAGTTGGGAGTAAAAAGCACTCTCTTCACTCTCTGTCTCACTCTGGGCTCTTTGTTTAGGGTATATATAGTCACATGGGGCTCTCAGTAGTTACATTTAGCAGGGCTCAGTAGTTATATTTAGCATGTCTGGGACCCTCTGTAGTTACATTTAGTGTGTCTGGGACCCTTTGTAGTTACATTTAGCGTATCTGGGACAGCGTGTCTGGGACATGTCTGGGACATGTCTAGGTTGTGTCTGGGATGTAAATGATTGGCTACAATCCCTTTATTCCCAGGCCTAAGAAACTTACATTAAATTGACCAGGCCTAGGAAATGGGGGTTGCAAGTGTGAGGGGAGGGAAACCCAAGGTGCTGGTGTCTCCCCAGCAGTTGTCGCCCCCCCCCCAGCTACGGGAGCCTCCTGTGGGGCCCCCCTTGCCTACTCTCCAGCCCACTGGTTCCTCTGCTCACTGCCACTGCACCAACACCACCAAGGTGGAGGCAGCCAGTCTGCTCCCCCCAGCTCCACCAAGCTGGCTGGGGTACCACATGTCCTGTATCAACTCTCCCTCTCCCAGTAGAAAGTCTAACTGCTATTA
This sequence comes from Galagoides demidoff, assembly GCA_963574575.1. Classification (NCBI taxonomy): domain Eukaryota; kingdom Metazoa; phylum Chordata; class Mammalia; order Primates; family Galagidae; genus Galagoides; species Galagoides demidoff. The sequence continues at coordinate 50,532 of CAUYQV010099429.1, read as the reverse complement.
GGGAAAAAGGATGAAAACTTGATCTAACTGCTTCCTGCTGAATCAGGCAAAGATAGGAAGGGGCATTTAGGTTTCTCTGGAGGAAGAGTGATCTAGGGGTCCACTATAGAATCAGGTCTTGGACTGCAACCATCTTTACTGTATGTGGCTTGATGACATTTCTGGAAGACACAAATCTGATTAGCACATTAAAAGGCAAGGGTAGAACAGTGAGAGGAGGGGGTTAATTACCATGTCAGGTTAGAACAAAGTCAGTGATGTTAAAAAGAAAACTATATTAACACTTCCCTTGCTGTATCCTAAACAATAACTTTAAATTATCTTTAGGCTCACAAGTGTAGGTGTAGGTGGACTGTGGTTGATTGTCTTCATGGTCTGCTTCTGTAGAAGGCAGTGGGTTCCAGGATTTTACTTGTGAATGATGTATCCAGGAATTGATTCCCATAACTTTATCAGCTGTAGAAGAAGACAAGATAACAGAAAGGGACCTTCCCAAGTTGGGGTTATGGAAGGTGAATTACAGAGAAGAGTTTTGACCATGACTAGCTCTCCAGGAGAGAAAAATTCCTTTAGTGTTGAATGCGAAAATGCACTGGGAGGTTTTTAAGGATTTATTGAAATTTAGCTAAGCAAGTAATATATCTTACTAATTCTGTAGTTTCTTGATCTATTAATAAATTGTTAATTTAAAAGTGTCTTCCATATAATAATTCAAATAGGATACAACTGAGTTTCTGAGGTAAATTTTTTATTTTAAGGAGAACAAAGGAAAGCAATTTAGTCCAAGGGAGATGAGTCTCTTGAGGTAGCTTTCATAACTGTCCTTTGACTTTATCATTCATTTTTTCTACTTTCCCAGAAAATTGGAGCCTCCAGGAGACACACTTAGCCTTGAAGGACAAATCAAGACTCAGGGTTAAAGGATGGAAAACAGTATTTCAAACAAATGGAAGTCAGAAGAAAAGAGAGATTGCAACCTTATTTTCAGATACATACAGATTTAAAATAACTAAAGTTAAGAAAGACAAAGGTGGACACTTTGTACTAGTCAAAGGAATAATACAAGAAGACACTTCAAATTTAAATATTATGCACCCAACTTAGATGTTCCCAGACTTATGAAACAGACCTTGATGGATCTGAACAATATGATAACCCAAAATATCATAATAGTTGGGGACTTTAACACGCTTCTGACAGGACTGGACAGATCCTCTAAATCAGTGGTTCTCAACCTTCCTAATGCCCAATGTATTTTCATTGTTAAAAAGATGTTGTGACCCACAGGTTGAGAACCACTGCTCTAAGTAGAAATTAAACAAAGATACAAAGGACTTAAATGTGACCCTAGAATAAATGGGACTAAAAGACATGTACAGAACACAACATCCCAAAACTAAGGAATATACATTGTTCTCATCAGTCCATGGTACATACTCCATGGATACACACATCCTAGGATACAAATCAAACCTCAGTAAAATTTAATAGGAAATTATACCTTGTATCTTCTCAGACCACAAGGCAATAAGGTAGAGCTCAACTGCAACAAAAATGTTTATCACCACACAAAGACTTGGAAATTAAACAACCTTATACTGAATGATAGTTTAGTTCAGGAAGAAATAAAATAGAAAATCATTAAGTTCCTCAAATATAATAACAATGAAGACATGAGTTACCAAAAGCTGTGGGATATAGCAAAAACAAAAAGAGAGAAATTTATTGCATTAGATTCCTCCATTCAAAAAACAGAGAGCACATCAACAAACACATGATCCATCTTATAGAACTGGGAAAAAAAGAACAATCTAATCCCAAACCCAGTAGAAGAAAAGAAAGAACCAAAATCAAATCAAAGATTAATGACATTGAAAACAAAAGAATCATTCAGAAAATTAACAAAACAAAAAGTTTGTTTTTCAAAAAAATAGGTAAAATTGATAAACCTTTGGCCAGATTACTAGAAACAGAAAAGTAAAATCTCTAATAACCTCAATCAGAAATTAAAAGGGGGAAATAACAACAGATATGACAGAGGTACAAAAGATGATCTCTTAGTAATTACAAGAAACTCTATGCCCAGAGTTTGACAATGTAGAGGAAATGGATCAGTACTTGGAATCACACCCTCTCCTTAGACTTAATCAAGAAGAAATAGATCTCTTAAACATACTGATTTCAAAAACTGAGATTGAAGAAACAATAAAAAAACTCCCAATAAAAAATGCACTAGTCCAGATGGCTTCACATCAGAATTCTATCAAACCTTCAAAGAAGAGTTTATACCCATACTGCAGAAATTGAGAAGGAAGGAATCTTCTCTCAACACATTCTATCAAGGAAACATCACACTGATCCCAAAACCAGAAAAAGACCCAACTGAAAAACAGAACTTCAGACTAATTTCACTAATGAATATAGATGCAAAACTTATTCATCATGATCAAGTAGGTTTCATCCCAGGAATGCAAGACTGGTTTAACATATGCAAGTCCATAAACATAATTCACTATATCAACAGAAGCAAAAACAAAGACCATATGATCCTCTCAATAGATGCAGAAAAAGCATTCAATAAAATTCAGCATCCTTTTCTAATTAGAACACTGAAGAATATAGTCACAGGTGGCACATTTCTTAACGTGATGGAAGCCATCTACTACAAACCCACAGCTAATATTATACTGAATGGAGTAAAACCCAAAGCTTTTCCACTTTGAACTGGAAGCAGACAAGGTTGTCCTCTATTACCACTACTATTCAACATAGTGCTGGAAGTTCTAGCCAATACACTCAGGCAAGAGAAGGAAATAAAGGGCATCCAACTGGGAGCAGAGGAGGTTCCCTCTTTCACAATAATACGACCTTATACTTAGAGAATCCCAAAGACTCAGCCACAAGACTCCTGGCAGTGATCAAAAAATACAGTAATGTCTCGGGTTATAAAATCAATGTCCACAAACCAGTGGCCTTTGTATATGCCAATAACAGCCAAGATGAGAAGTTAATCAAGGTCACAATTCCCTTCACAGCAGCTTGAAATAAAATAAAATACCTTGGAATATACCTAACAAAAGAGGTGAAAGACTTCTGCAAAGAAAATTGTGAAACCTTAAGAAAAGAAATAGCAAAAGATATTAACAAATGAAAGAACACACCATGATAATGACTAGGAAGAATCAACATTGTCAAAATATCTGTATTTCCCAAAGCAATCTACAGATTCAATGCAATCCCCATTAAAATACATCATCATACTTTCAAGATTTGGAATAAACAATCCTTCATTTTGTATGGAACCAGAAGAATCCCCATATAGCCAAGGCAATTTTTAGTAATAAAAACAAAGCTAGGGGTATCACCCTACCAGACTTTTGGCTATACTACAAGGCCATAGTGTTGAAAATAGCATGATATTGGCACAAAAATAGAGACATTGACATTTGTAACTGAATAGAAAACCATGAGATGAAACTAACCTCTTACAGCCCCCTGATCTTTGATAAACCAAACAAGAACACATATAGGAGAAAAGAATTCCTATTCAATAAATGGTGTTGGAAAACTGGATAACCACATGTAAAAGACTGAAACCACATTTCTTACCACTTACAAAAATTGATTCAAGATAGATAAAAGATTTAAATCTAAGGCACGAAACAGTAAAAATCCTGGAAGAAAGTGTTGGAAAAACACTTGAAGATATAGGCCTGGGGAACGATTTTATATAGACTTTTGTGGCAATTGCAATAAGAACAAAATAAACAAATTGGACTTAAACTAAAAAGCTTCTGTACAGGTAAGGAAACAACAACCAAAGCAAATGAACAACCTCCAGAATGGGAAAAGATGTTTGCATATTATGAATCAGACAAAAACTTGATAATTAGGGTCTATAGAGAACTCAAATTAATTAACAAAAAAGAGACCCAACAATCCCTTATATCACTGGGAAGAGACATGAATAGATTCTTCTCTAATGAGGGTAGCAGGTTCAAACCTGGCTCCAGCCAAACTGCAACAAAAAAATAGCTGGGCATTGTGGCGGGCACCTGTAGTCTCAGCTACTTGTGAGGCTGAGGCAAAGAAATCACCTAAGCCCAGGAGTTGGAGTTTGCTGTGAGCTGTGTGATGCCACCACACTCTACCATGGGCAATAAAGTGAAACTCTGTCTCTACAAAAAAAAAAAAAAGAAGAAGACCTATAATGGGTCTTCTAAGAAGACCTATAACATATGAAAAAAATGTTCATCATCCCTAAACATCAGAGAAATGCAAATCAAAACTATCCTGAGATATCACCTACCCCAGTAAGAATGCCCCACATTACAAAGTCTCAAAGCTGCAGACGCTGGCATGCATGTGGAGAGAAGGGAACACTTTTACACTGCTGGTGGGACTGGAAAGGGACAACCTTTTTGGAAGGAAGTCTGAAGAATCCTCAAAGAACTCAAATTAGACCTCCCATTTGATCCTGCAATCGCATTACTGGGCACTTACCCAGAAGAAAAAAAATCCTTCTATCATAAGGACATTTGCACTAGACTGTTTATCACAGTTCAATTTATAATTGCCAAAATGCAGAAACAACCTAAATGCCCACCAACCCAGGAATGGATTAACAAGCTGTAGTATATGTATATATATACCATGGAATACTGACTATTCAGCCATTAAAAAGAAGGAGACTTTACATCTTTTGTATTAACCTGGATAGAGATGGAACACATTCTTCATAGTAAAGCATCACAAGAATGGAGAAGCCAAAATCTAATGTACTCTATTCTCATATGAAGGCAGTAGATGAGCTAATATAACAGGGGGTAGGAGAATGAGCAAGTGGGGGGGGGTGGGAGGGAAATAGGGGGTCATGGTGTATGGTATACCTCTTGGGGGCAGGACACAATTTAAAAAAGGACTTTAACAAATGTAATTAGTGTCATCTAATTCTTTGTAACCTCGATGAATCCCAAACAATAAAAATAAATAAATAAAATACAATTTCAAAATTGATCATAATTAATTAAATTTCCAGGGAGGCAGCAAAAATAATAATGTTTTAGTTAAGTTGATTTCAGCTACAAGTAACAGAACACCTCCATTAAAAGTGTTTTTGGCCGGGTGCAGTGGCTCATGCCTGTAAGCCTAGCACTCTAGAAGGCTAAGATGGGTTGATTACTTGAACTCAAAAGTTCCTGACCAGCCTGAGCAAGAACAAGACCCCATCTCTACTGAAAATAGAAAAACTAGCCAGGGATTGTGGCAAGTGCCTGTGCTCCCAGATACTTGGGAGGATGAGGCAAGAGGATTAATCACTTGATCCCAAGAGTTTGAGGTATCTGTGAACTATGGTGATAAAACAGCCCTCTGCCCAAGATGATAGAGTGAGACTGTCTCAAAAAAATAAAACATTAAATAAATAAATAAGAGTGGTTTTAAACAAAAAAAGAAACTTAATAACCTCACAAGTCAAGGAGCAGAGAGACAGGCAAGGCTGGTGTTAAATCAGCAGACCAGTAACATCCTGAACGATCAAGCCTTTTTCCATCTCTCTGCTCTGCCATCTTCAAGGTTGGCAGCATAACTGCAAAATGACCACCACATTTTAGGAAATGCATTTATACAGTATCTGTATCTGGAAGAGAGATGGAGCCGATTCTTTCCAGAACCTTCTTTTATTAGAAAGAAAAGCTTTCCTCAGGGTCCCCCAGGCAACCTCTGCTGAGGTCTCATTAGTCAGCATTGGTCACGTGTGCATCTCCTAGCTGCAAGAGAGGCCAGGAAGGGAATGCATCTCCAGCCTCACCCAGAGGGGAATAATCTTGGGCTCAAGTAGCCAGCAGGTCTACCACACAGAGCAGATAAGATCAGAGCCTCTGGGAGCAAACTAATTAAAATGCTGGCTCCTCTGCTTATTGCCTCTGTAAACTTGGGGCAAATTACCTCGCTATACTCCATGGCTTAACATCTTCATCTGCTGTGTGAATTAAATGCAGCAATATATGAAAAGCCCTTTTAATAGTATCTGCCACATGGTGTTAGGCATTATTACTTGCCTATCTAGAGTCACAGAGGGCCTCTTACAGCCTGAGGGGGTTCGTCCAAATGCTCTGGCTGAAATAATTAAGTGACACATTAGATTTAAGGCCTTAATGTTCAACTTTTATAAGACCCTAACCACTATTGTAATCTCTAGTGCTTGAGACTTAATGCTGATTATGGTCATACTTTTTTTTTTAAAAAGCTTTTAGTTGGCAGCCTTGTCTATTAAATTTACTTCTATAAAAGCTCTCAGAGATAGAAAAAGCATCTGGACTCTATGAGAGAAGCCAGCCTCCTCCAAGTTTCCATCTATTCCTCCCTCACACACTTACCCTGTGTATTTTCTCCCTGGGTTCCTTGGCCTCTTCACTATAGCTTAAACGGAAATACTAGTCTCACTAAGTGCTATAACACATCTCATCTCCATTTCCCAATGCCCTGGATTTGAACCAAGGTAATTAATGAAGTGGGCAGCTATGAGCTTTTAGGAAAAAGAAAAAAAAATTTTTTTTGATACTGAGTCTTGCTCTGTCTACTAGGCTAGAGTGCAGTGGTGGCATCATAGCTCACAGCATCCCCAAACCCTGGACTCAAGATTCCTCCTGCATCAGCCTCTCAAGTAGCCAGGACTACAGGCATGCACCACCACATCTGGCTAATTTTTCTATTTTTTGTAGAGACGGGGTCTCATTCTTGCTCAGGCTATATTCTAACTCCTGGCCTCAAGTGATCCTGCCACCTTAGCCTCCCAATGTGCTACGATTACAAGCGTGAGCCACTACGCCCAGCTTCCTTTAAAATTTGCTACATGGGAGGGAGATTGGTGGGGTCACTTCTATGGTTTATCTTACAAGGGTACAAGTGAATCTTTCTAAAAGCAGAGTATGAATGTTGTAACTCAATAACTAAGAAAATGACATGGTTATGTTGACCAGTTTGATGAGAGTATTTTAAAATGTATATGAAAACAGCACACTGTACCCCATGATTGCATTAATGTACACAATTATGCTATAAGAAATTTTTAAAAAATTGCTACATGGTACATTGCTAGTGGAATAGAAATTGGCACAACCATTTTTGACACTTCATGTATTTAATGACATCTGTAATTTTGCACAGAAACTTCACTTCTATGACTGTAAGCAACAGAGAGAGTTTCCAAACACTGCTTGCATTACCAAAAATTTTGTGAGCAGTCTAAATATCTATTAATGGCAAAAATGATAAATTATTAGAAAATCCATATGATAAATTTTTCATATTGGAAAAATTTTCATATTTTTAAAATATAAGAAATTTTTTTAAAAAATCAAAAAAACAAAAACAAACAAAAAATAATATAAGAGAAAAATGCACATACTCATGAGAAAGAACGCCCACAGCATATTGCTAATTAGGAAAATAATAAAACATAGACCATTGTTTACTGTGTCGTTTCAATTCCCTATTGCTATATAAGAAACCATTCCAAAAGGTTTAGTGTCTTAAAGCAACAATCATCTATTTCTTCATGATTCTGGGGCTTGGCAGTGTGGGTGGGGTTCAGCTGGGGCAATGCGGCTCTGCTAGATGCGATGTTGGCCGAGTCACCAGTATTTGCCCCTAAGCAGGGACAGCGGGGACAGCTCTCTGTACCGTGTCTTTTTCTCTCTACCTGTCCTCTCATCCTCAAGGGCTAGTCCAGGCTTGCTCCCACAGCAGCTGCATTCCAAGACAGTGAGAGCTGAAAGGCAAACCCTCTCAAGGCTGGGATCGCCACAATGTCATCTCCACCAATTCTATCAAATCAGGTTGTAAGGCTTACCTAGCTTCAAGGAGTGGGACAGGGCCTACACCTCTGAATGAGAGCTGTGTGGTATCAATTACCCAAAATAGCCCCCTTTGCTCTCACTTTCTGAGATTTGCAATCATCTCTGGTCCCCTCCACTACTGGACCTGGGCTAGCCTGCATGACCAACAGAATACGGTGGTCTCAGCAATGTGGGACTTCCGAGCTTAGTTCATAACAAGCACTGCCTCTTCCACTTGTTCCCTTGTATCATTCCTTAGGGGGAAGTCAGGCCTTTCTTGAGGACATTCAAGCATGCTATGGAGAGGCCCCTATGGAGAGAAACTGAAGCTTCCACTAGCAGCCAGCAGCAGTGTATCAGCCATGGGAGTGAGCCACTCTGGCAGTGGATCCACCAGCCCCAGTGAAGTCTTCAAATGACTGCAGCTTCAGCCAGCATCTGGCTACAACCTTGTGAGAGTCCCCAAACTGGAACCACTTAGTAAAGCCACTACCTAACTCCTAATCCTCAGAGTACTATGAGAGATAGTAAACCATCAATGTTATTTTAAGCCGGTAAGTTTTAAAGTGATTTGTCATGCAATGTTAGATAATCAATATAAGCCGCAAGTAATTAGTGGCATAGATTGATAGATATAGCTATAGACAGAGATATACATTATCCCAGAGACTGGGACTGACGTGTGCATTTGTGCACGTGTGAGTGTGTACACGTGTGTGCTGCTGTCATTGGATGCTAAAGGAACATGCAGGCTAACATGGTTTACTGAGGCCTTTGTTCTTCATACTTTCAGTTTTTCCACTGAAAATGTTTTATTTCTATAATTTTTTAAACAAAAAATAATTCCTCTTGATATTTCAAAATGTTTGTGTGTACACATGCACAAGAGCAGGTGGAGTGGCAAAGGGGGCACTGACCCCTGCCAGAGTCTTCAGAAGCCACCTGGCATGAGTGACCTGCCTGGATCGGGGGGACATGTCCAGCATGTCAGAACACACTGGATTACCAGGAAAGAGGAACATTCTCCGGCAGAGTCTACCCTCAAGACTACAGTAATAATGTGACCGCAGTGAGGTTTAAGCATCCATTTTCCTCTTAAATGAGATTTTCCCAAAAACACAACATCCAATCTAGTCACTCAACTGCAATTAGTACCTACAGCTGGATCTGGTTTAGAACACGAAGAATCTATTTGAAAAAACAAACGCAAAATGGGATACAGCTGTCTGAACAGTTAAGAACTCCACGTTTCAAAAGTGACTGTTCCTACATGGTTTCCAATCACTTTTCATTACAATGAGGTTTTGAAAATCAACCAACCCAATTAATTAACCCTACAATTAACCAGGCCCTTTCAAAAGAACAAGTCTAATGGTTTTGTGTCCTCTGAAAATAGAAGTAAATGCCATTTTAATATCTTGGGTTTTTTTCCAAAGTCTGAGATAACTGTAAGAATTTCTTGCCAGAGAAGGGCAGTCTGGAGTGCCCTTGTCACTGTTCTTTCCATTCACAATGTTCACTACGGTTGTTTTTATTCATTTATTAAGTGTTGACAGTATCCTCGGGGCTGGAAACAAAATCCTAAAGGAAGCTACAGCCTTTGCCTAACAGATGACATCTTGGTTGGCTGCCCCATTACTGGCCGAGAATATACAATATTTAGGCATTTGTAATGCAGAGCCCTGAAAGAGGAAGTTTCACTTCAAAAAAAAAAAACAAACCTGAAATATAGTGTAAAGATGACATCTTCCTAACCCCTAGGAACCAAATTGCTCAGAATTTCTAAAATTTCTAGCTGTCTCAGCTGACCTAGCAACCCTGTCCACACATGGCCTACTTAAAACAGGGTGACTGGCTGGTTGAAGTCTCAGCTTTGGAGAAATACAAACAACTAGAGGCCTAACAGACATCTCCTCCGTGCCCTCCAAGTCTCAGCACACACAATCCGAGAAGCTTTTCAAGGAAGCAGTGTAATGGGGTGCAGGAAAGGACATGGTTCACTCTGTCTCACTCATCCGATTGGTCAGGGACTGCTGATCGGACCAATCAGACTGGTCCTGGACTACTAATCTCACCAATCAGACTGGTCATTTCTCCTCCTACTGGGTGTAGTAACTCAGGAGCTTGGGAGAGACCTGAACAGCTCCGTATTGCACCTTCCTGATGAATCGGAAGTCCATTCCTAACATGGACAGGAAAATAAGTGTTTCCTGGCTCTTCCTCCGTGCGAATAAATACAGCCCCTGTGTGAATAAATTATCCAGTAGGCATTCTCAGTGTTATCCAACTCATGCTAACCCAGACCCAAATTGAGAGGCTTAGGAGGGTGTAGCTGCTGGTGAGTCACCTTTTTTTTTTTCCTTTTTGCAAATTCATATAAAACATGAAACAGGCAAGCTCCCCAGTTGGAGTTTTTGTTCTGAGTCATTTTTGGAGGGTATGTTGGTTGTGAGAGTTTGGAACACATTTTTCCCATAAACTGATGTTCTAAACCAAATGGTGTTTGGTTTCCTCAAGCTGGCCACCAGAAGTGGTTATAACAGTCCAATTTCCACTCTGCCCAATTGTTTTCATGGAGAATGAATTACAAAATGTAACATGGAAAGCCAAAAGCACATTAGTCCTTCCCTGGGCCGTGGAACAAAATCCCCAGAAGCAATAGAAGGGGCTTTTCTCTGTAAGGAAGGTGCCTGCAGATTGTCTAAGACCTCGTTAGTGTGGTCTTTCCATCTGCAGAGGGGAACCTGCCTGTATATCTGCATCCAAAGAAGATCCTTTCCACAGCCATTTAAGAAACTCAAGTTCCTTTAGTGACCCAAATTGAGAGGGAAAAAGCTGTTCTCATTCAGTTCCTCATTGCTTAATTCAAGATTTTTTTAAACCTTGAAGCCTAAGACTCTGGAGACTTACTTGGTGTGGTGGGGCTAGGTGGCTCTGTCTTGTATTCAGCTGATCTCTGTCCCATCCTAGTGAATCAGTGACTCTGGGTTGAAGTCTCAGCTTTGGAGAAATACAAGCAACCAAGACATCCTGCCCCCCACAGGCAACACCTAGAAGAGGAAAATCAAACTTTTCCACTACAACAAAACCAGGGTACCACGTTGGAGGGTCCTTGGTTGATCTGTCCAGTTTAAGAGTTCCAAACCAATTGTCCTAATCAGCACCCACTCTAGCTGGAGAGTTCAAAAGGTCTCCAGCAACTAGATAGCAGAAGTCAACTGGTAGCTCAAGTGTAGCTCACTCTGGTGCTCCGAGGAGTCAGAAAGGCCCATCCTGTAGAAGGTTTGGAGCAACGGGGCTGATGCCTCTTTCCCCACCTTGCTCACCCTTCACCACCGAACTCTGGTAACTCCAGTCTCTGGTAACCCTACCACCAATCTCTGTGGCCCAGTTCTGCCCAATAAGCAAATGTGCCAGGGCTTTGCACCTGCCAGAGTCAAAGCAAAGTCAATGCCTCCTCCTCTCAGCTACCACCCTCTGGAAGAAGCCCAAGTGCCCATCGATCCATGAGTGGATTAATAAATTGTGGTATATGTATAAAATGGAATACTACGCAGCCTTAAAAAAGATGGAGCCTTTACCTCTTTTATGTTTACATGGAGGGACCTGGAACATATTGTCCTGAGTAAAGTATCTCAAGAATGGAGGAAAAAGTATCCAATGTACTCAGTACTTCTATGAAACCAACTTATATTTACTCACACTGTGTTATGAAAGATAAAACAAAATGATAGCCCAGGATGAAGGAGAGAAATGGAGTGGGAAGGGAGGGGAAAGAGGAGGGTAAAAGACAGGACCACACTTATGAAGCATATTGCAAGGGTACAAGTCAAATCTGTCAAGTGTAGAAATTAAATGTCTTAGCACAATAATCAAGTGAATGAGGTGAAAGCTATGTTGAGTGGTTTGATGTAACTACGTCAGATTGTATAAAAAAAATCAATACATTCTACCCCACATATGCATTGAACATATTCATGATCTATGTGTATTTGACTTAACAAAAAATAAATAAATAAATAAATAACCTTGGAGTCCATTATGCACCAGTCAGGCCTTGGACCTGCAGTGAGGGAGAGGATAGACCAAGCTCCTGACTTCATGGAAGGAGGCAGAGGCTGGTTGTGGCTGGAGGGCTGTGGTGAGAGTGCATTAAAACGTTAAATACTAAGCAAATATGCAGATAAATCATATAATTACAAGTCATGTCAAGTGCTGCAAAGGAAATGAGGGCAAGGGGTGGGTGGGGCTGGGGATGTCCCTGGGAAATGGCATTTGAGCTGTGATCTGAAAGATGAGAATGGATTAGGTGGAAAGAGAAGGAGAGAATGTAAGTATGTGAGTGGTGAGTGTGTGTAAGTGTGAGAGTGAGTGTGTGTATGAGTGGTGAGTGTGTGAGTGGTAAGTGTGTGTAAGTGTGAGAGAGACCGTGTGTGTGTGTATGTGTGTGTAAGTCATACCAGATCTGTCCAGGAATAGCAAAGGCTGATGGATAAAAAAACGGACATGGGTTCGGCGCCTGTGGCTCAAGCAGCTAATGCTCCAGCCACATACACCTGAGCTGGCAGGTTCAAATCCAGGCCCACCAAACAACAATAACGGCTGCAACCAAAAAATAGCTGGGCGTTGTAGCAGGCACCTGCAATCCCACCTACTTGGGAGGCGGAGGCAGGAGAATCACTTGAGCCCAGAAGTTGTAGGTTGCTGCGAGCTGTGATGACACAGCACTCTACCCAGTGTAACAGTTTGAGGCTCTGTTTCAAAAAAATAAATAAATAAAAGGACAAAAGACATGTTCCAGAAACTTCCAGCAAGGTAGTATGAAGGCGTGTAGCTTGGGTAATGCTGGAGAAGTGAGTGGGACACAGTGCCCCAAACCTAGTGGGCCAAGCTGGGGCTGTAGTGCCTTTTCCCCAGTGCAATGGACAGCCTGAGGCCTATAGGGAGGTTAATACCATGATGTGACATTCTGTAAAGTCTAGTCCAGCTGGAATGTGGATCCAGATTTGATAGAGGGAATGGTGGCCAGAAAGGAAACAGGGGGATGTGTCAAAATAGGCTGCAAAGACTCAGGTGACAGCAGGCAAGGATCAGACAGCTGTGGCAGCAGAAGCGGGTATGATTTGCAGGTAGAAGTGAGGGACCATGCTCCCAGAATGGGTTTGAGCATAAGGAGGGCCAGGCGAGGCTGCAATGTGCGCCTGGGAGAGCCAGGGAAACAGGACGGAGGCAGAAGATGAAGCACTGGGTCTGGCTGTGTGAAGTTTGAGAGGGCCTTGAGACACTGAGACAACTCAGAAGGGAGGTCTGAGCAGTGGTACAAAGATGGGGTTGTTGGCACAGAAGTGGTGTCTGAAGCCTCCAGAGGGGGCCTTGGTATCCTCGGTGCTTCTGTCTAGTGGGTCTGGTGAATGCACTGAGTTACAAGCTTAGAGGACAGAGGAGAAAGCCCTTCATAACAGCTCAAGGAAATTATTTTCTACCTCCTATTGAGATAAATCCATTTTTATCCCAAGCATCTTCTAAGATGAAAGTGGGCTGGAGGGAAAGCAAGCTCAGGTCCTGACTCACTTTGCTGTTGTTGTTGTTGTTTTGGGAGATAGAGTCTTGCTCTGTCTGTGGTGCAGTAGCTCAAATCACAGCTCACTGTGAGAGGGGATCCCTGAAAAATTAAGGGCTCTGAAAACAGGTCTTCTCAAGGAGACCCCAAGGATACACCTGCAAGGTCCTCCCCATTGAGACTCAGCTCTTAAGAATTTGCAGAAACTTAACTTCCCGGGACCTGGAAACTAATGCGTGGTTCTATTTCTGTGAAAGCTGGAGCCGCTTCTCCAGCTCAATTCAAACTGACCAGTGAGAAAGATACACATGGGCTGGAACTTTTTGACTGGAGATAAAAAGGAGAAGATCGAGCCAGTCGGAGAGGGTGGCCATCTTGGGACTCTGGGTCTGCCACTGCTCTGCTGGCTGAAATAAAGCCCTTCCTCTTCTAAACACAGTGTTTGGCTTCTCTCCACTGGGCCTCGCCTTCCTGCAACAAGTGCAACCTCCACTTCTGGGCCCAAGCGATCCTCTTGCCTCAGCCTCCTGAGTAGCTGGGACTCTAGGCAAGCACAACCACACTCAACTAATTTTTCTGTTTTGTAGAGATAGGTCTTGTTGTGTTGCCCAGACTAGTCTTGAACTCCTGGCCTCAGTGATCCTCCCACCTTGGCCTCCTAAGTGAGGGACTGAGCCACCAGACCTGACTGGTACTGGTTTCTTTCTCACAGTGAGAAGACTGAAATGTCTTCTCTATTCACTTTGCATTTCTCAGATTTAATATCTCACCATCAAAATGCATCAGAAATGAGGAAAATTTCTGTGTGTAACTGAGCATGTTAATTTTCTGGGACATAAAAAAATGGGCTATTTTCACCTCTCTGGTGAAATTATGTTTGCTGCCCCAGAATGATTAGGATTTTAATTACACCTGGACTTTTCTGCTGAGTTGGAGCCTGTCATTCACCCGAAAAGTCCTACACCAAAGGGAAATGACATTCTAAAGCCATGGGATTTAAGGACACGCTGGTCTCCATGCTGTGGGCTGCCAGGGAGTGAGTAATTCTGGCTTTGCATATAACACGTTTGTAAGGCTAAATTAGCATGTCCTGTTTTCATCTGTGACTTCTTTCTGTTTCCTTTTAAAGTCAGCTGCCTTGGTTGCATGACCATGCAAAAAAAGAAGAGAACAAGTTTTTGGAGGTGTGCATATTTGTTGTTAACCCCAGAGACGACCCAACTCTTGGAACCAAATCAATCAATACAGATCCAGGTGCTCACAGGAGAGGAGGGAGAGAAAAAAATTACACCTACCTCGTCTTTCTGGGTGGAAAATCCCAAAGCTCCCCAATTCTAGTATCTTTGGTAGGGAAGGGCTATAAAGCAGATGAAAATCTTGAAAGCTTCCATTATATCAGCTTTTTTTTTTACAATTTGGCTTTTCATTTCTCATGATTAAGGTTGAAAAGGTCCATTTGACTGCTATTTGCTTTTCCTCATCAGAGAACTCCAAGACTAGCGTCTGTAAACATACCTCGAGACTGTGCTTAGTCCTAAACCACTGGCAAGGAAAAATGAAATGATATCTAAACTCCATGCACGGCCTTTTCCCAATCCTCCTCCTTTGTTACCACAATTCCAGTAAATGTCTTTAGTCTTTCTCTGTTACAAACAAAAAGCTGACGAACCTCAAGTTTAAAGTCTTATGTGGCCTTAGGGCAAAACACCCCAACACTCCACCAAACCATATCCGAGGGTGACAAAGGCAAGCAACTGCCGAGATGTCGCAACCTGCGTATTTATGAAAACAGACAGCATGGACCCTGCTGGAGGGCATCGCTTTGTCTCCTAATTAACCGTTTTTCTTTGACCAGTGGCCAGCTGCCCTTGGTAAGTGCCATGGCACTGGAGAGCTAATTGCTAATAACTGAAAGATGAAGACAGAAAAACCAAGAAAAAAGTCCAGTTGTGACCTAGGGATTGAAAATACACATTCTGATTTCATCCCACTGGGCAGAAGTTTCCAGGTTGGGAATCTTATCTCATTTGTCCCATGGATTATTAATTAAAAGAACCTTGAAACAGGTGGTCTCCAAGGTCAAAAGGATAAACTGGAGATCAGGCCGTGACCAACACACATGGGAATTTGCAGTGGCCTCCCTTGTTTGTAAATCAGAACCACAGTGGAGAGCCAGAGACTCGGCAGACAGCAGAACCACCCATGATCAGACCCAGCGGTGCCTGGCTTGTAAGTGTTCTCTGTGCATTGCACACGCAATAGCACCAACTCACAGCTCAGGGAGAGACCGTTCAACTAACGACCCATGTTTCCATTTAGAATTCCATACCCAGAGCTAATAGCTTATTTAAGCAAAATCTTTGCTCATCACTGGAACCGTCAGCCCACAGAAGTGTGTAAGCCAACCTGTAGGAAAAACGCAACTCGCAAGAGTGCACGTCCAGAAATGCAGTGTTTAATTTTTAGCACTTTGCAGGAGTGACTTAATCTCTCTAATCCTCAGTTTCTTAATCTACGTAATGGAACTGATAATTGCAGGATTATGTTGATAATGAAATAAAATAATAAAGGTCAGGTAATTGGCACAGTGCCTGGCAGTAAGCATGCAATTATAAATATTAGCCAAGGTGCTGCTGCTGGTGGTGATGGTGATGTCAAAGAGTAAGCACTCGCTAGAGCGCTGTGGCATCATAGCTCACAGCACCCTCAAACTCTTGGGCTCAAGCCATCTTCTTGCTTCAGCCTCCTGGGGAGGAGCTAGGACGACAGGTACCAACCACAACACCTGGCTAGTTTTTCTATTTTTAGTAGAGATGGGGGTCCTGCTCTTGTTCAGGCTGGTCTTGAACTCCTGAACTCAAGTGATCCCTCTGCCTCAGCGCTCAGAGTGCTAGGATTAACAAGAAATCCTTATTTGACACACAGTTCTATATCTTTAGAGTTAAAAGTCTGAATAGTGTCAGCCATAAATTTGCTCATTCCTTTTCTTTGTCTGCGAACATTAGCCAGTATTTCCTTAGGAGCAACACTGCTTATGGAAAATCTTTGAGACTTTTGACAAGGAATGAGAAACCATCAGAGTTGCAGACTCTGGTGTGTGCCTCTTTGCATATTCAAAAATAAAGAATGCTCAGGATTCCAAGGCCCTGCCTAGGACTGGCCTGCCTGATATCTGTCCCAGGCATACGATGGCCTGAAGGTGCAGTGACCCTGTGTTTATTCCCTTGTTGATTCCCTTCCCGGCTCCAAGGTCACTTTCCCATTGCCTGCCGGAAAACAACAACCAGGGATGAGGGAGGCCTGACTTGGCAGCCCTAGAGGTGGACAAAAGGATCCTGGCTTTTGGCAAGAGCAGAAGGAAGTTCAAGGGAGCCTCAGCCCCATCAGAACCAGAACACATTTGTCACTGATGCTGATGAGTGCTGTGCTGTGGGGGGCCGCTCTGCCTGGAAGCCCCCCATAGCTGCTCTCAGGTTTTGGGGTGCTATGCTGTGGGGGACTGCACTGCCTGGAAGCCCCCCATAGCTGCTCTCAGGTTTTGGGGATCTGCAGGGCAGAGGGGCAAGGTGGAGAGATTTTCATGCGTAACTGGAACGCAGAACACAAGAAAAATTTTCTCAAGCTACTGCTGAACCTGAAAAGCTCAGCTCGCAGAGGGACTGTCTCCTGAGGCCTCGCACTCCTGGGAACTAATCCACGATGCAGCACAGGTGAGCCGGCCCTGTTCCTCCACCAGGTAGCATCTCACACAATTGGGGAAACTTTGCCCCTACTCAACACACACCAACCCACAGGCACACATACAGAGCAGGTTTGGAGGAGCGTCCAGAGAGAGAAATGTCTAGGTGTGTCTTGTAAAGTGGTAGGAAGGCCCCAGGACGTTTGTTCTGTGGTACCTGACTTTTCTGCACTGGTCTTTGGAAGCCTCTTCCTTTGATTTCAAAAATGAAAAGGACTTGCCAAACAGGTCAGTAAAGATGTTTCCAGCAACCAGTGGTGACTGGATTTATGTAACACTATTCTTCATTGGTACTCAAAACACATTCACATGCGGCTTTTGTTTCCTTTCTTCAGTAAGGACAGGTGCTGTCACTGCAGTTTTACCGGTGGAATAAGAGAGGGAGAGAAGCTGGGACCCGTATGGTGCACAGGCTGTGGGTAGTGACAGTGCATCCTGTCCTCGTTCTGAGCTGAGCAAGGACTCTACTCTCTAAACCAAATTCCAGGCTACATTTGTGACCAATACTCTGACAGGTGGTCTGCTGAGAGGATGGGATTTTAGAGACAGGAACTCTCCTGGAAAAGCCAGGCATAGATAGCCAGCGTGTCCCGTCTGATACACACCTTGTCATGTAGCCCTGTCTACTTCCATTCCTGGGTATTGAATCCAGTTCAACAAATGCTGATAAACTCTGTCCCCTGCACCCCCACTGACTGGGTCCCACATGTCAGGGCATGGTGCAAGCCCTGTGCCCAAGGGGTGGTAAAGGGTGCGGAGTAGGGGGAGGGGTCTCCCAAGGAGATGAGCTTCCAACTTGGGCTCAGGGTTACAGCTCCAGGGAGGAATGGGTGGTGTGACCACTGACCAAAGTCCACGCCACAGGGCCGGGTGAGGGGCACAACCTGGGGAATTAGACTGTCTGGACTTGAATCCTGGTTCTACTGCCTACAAGGTGTAGGTCCTGGAGTGGCTCAGTTAACCCCTCCGACTCAGTTTGCTGATACATAAAATGGGAGTGCTGGCAATACGGGCCTTACAGAGCTGTCTTGGGTTTAAATGAGCTGATGCTGTAAGCGTTTGCAGACAGGCAATAAGTACTTGGAGATACTATCTGTCATGATGTCTGCATGCCTGGCTCCAGGGGACTTGCAGGGAAGGCTGATAAGAGGAACCCCGCCGTCCATTTAATCTAAACATTCTGAATTAGTTCTGTACAGCTAACTCCATACAGTGTGACGAGTGCTCTGACCTCACGGGGGAGGAATCTGCTAAGTCTGCTGGGGTTGGCGGGGAAGCTTCTGGGCACCCTTCGGGGGAGGGTTTGTGGGAAGAGGCTTCACAGCAGAGCCCCTTGTGAGGGAGGTGGCACGGAGCAGTGGAAAGAACTGCACAGATCTGATTTTGAATCCCCGCTCCCTCCTCTATTCACATACGCACATACAGAGGGTGCCAAAAAATGCAGATGCGTTTTAGGAAAGGAAAGAACTGTATCAGAGTGTGATGCTCAGTCCCATTTGGCTTCTGCGATGGTGAGAGGTGCTCAACGGGACTGGTATTTCTCTTTTGCTGTCGGTGTATACTGAGCATTACAACTTTAAGATGGCGTTTCCTTTCTTAAAACTCATAGACATCTTTTGGCACCCTCTGTGCTTATTCCTATAGGATCTACATGTGTTGCAAACAGGAAACTCACACTGGCACTTCTGATGCGAATCCAACACCCCGAGTCTCCTCCCTTTCCATAGCAGTAGCTCCCCTCTCTGACATTAATCAGAGCCTGCCCCCCTTTAGCCTTAATATATCTGCTTGTTTGCTCAGTTGCCAGAATGTCACCAACTGCTATCGCAGCCACTCCCCTCCCCATGCGGATGCCCTTCTCCGCCTGCTCAGGCTCTGGCCCTCTGTTCCGGGACATCAGATCTCCACCCCGCACAGGGGTGCCTGCCTGGCCTAGCCCCACAGAATGGCCGTAAAGACCGTGACCCTCACTCTGCATTTGTGCTGTTTTTTATTTGTGTGGGAGTGGGGCTGTCTCCTCCCTACAGACAGGGCCAGCGTCCCCAGCGCCAGGCCTAAAGGACTGAGCCTCACTCCTTTTTCTGTCTGCTCCATCCAGTTCCGCTCTCCTCTCCAGGGACATGGGCTGCTCACTAGCTGCTCTGGGTAGAACCTTTCCCGAGGGAAATCTATTTGGGCAGCCACTGCTCCTTTTGCTCCAAGTCCCCATCTAGGCTCTCCGTCATTGATTTATTCAACAGCAGACACGAAGCCCTTACTGTGTTTTGGGTATTTGGCAAGAGTGGGACATAGGAATTTAAAGCCTTGGACTTCCCCTTCAAGGACTTCTCAGTCCCCTGCGGGAAGCAGACAAATACTCAGTGTTAACTCGGTGTGGCCAAGTTCAGGCATGGCTGCTCAGCGGCCTGCTGTGGGAGGGCACGTGGGCAGAGAGGAGATCTGGAAAGGCGTCCTGAACGGGCTGGAAGGGAGTGGTGGATGAACTTTGGGAGCTAACTCAGGGTGTCCACGCCAGGGCCCAAGGCCCAGGAGGGACTGGACAGGCAGGCAGCAGCCATTGAGGTGGGCCACACATGAGGCCATTGTGGCTAGAGTTTAGACTTTAGGTCAAGAGGCTCGGGGGCAGACTTTCTGGGTTCAAGTCCTGGCTCTACCACTTACCTACAGCCATTTGATCTTGGGCAAGTTTCTGTTCTGTGCCTCAGTTTCTTTCCTGTAAACTGGCGATGATAACAGTGCTTACCTTGTAAGATTGATATGATTAAATCAGCTCTGTTATGCGATGGGCACAGAAGTGCCTGGCATATGAAAAGCATATAATAAATATTAGCAGTTGTCACCATTACTTCCCAATAAGCAGGCTAAAAAGGGGTCAGAGCATTGACAAAACAGGGGCACCAAAAAACAGAATCAATTAGTTAAAAGAGAAATAGATGTTAGCATTGTAAAAGAAACTCTGAATTTGTGATCTTGAGAACTTTTTGGACTTACTTTATAACTTACCGAGTTTTTCTTCTAGTGGTTGGTAGTACCATAATTTTTTTTTTTATTATTTTATGCTCAAAAGGTCCAGATGTTGCCCTGCATTCCAAGGGGACCTTCTGTCTACTATCAGTTTTCCATTCACCATGATCTATTAAGAATGGCCATTATATGTACTTAGTGAGTTCCAGTCTAATAGTAATTGTCACGATTGTCCTGATAGCCCAGTACCAACCAAAGCTGCCCCAAAGCTGAAAGGGGACCATCCTGAAATTCAACTCTTCGGCCTGAGTGTGTGTGTGGGCTGGCAGGGTAGGGAATGGGGGAGCTTGTGAAACTGCTCTGAAAGTCTATTTGCAGTAGGACTTAGTAGCTTTCCCCAGTGGCCTTCTAGACACCTGTTGTTGGAGCTGTGAGGTGTTTCTCCCCTCCCCGCAGTTCATACCCCTAGAGCCAGAGAAGCCAAAAATAGAAGGGAAAAAATGCCAATGATACATCAAAATAAAAAACATCTGTGCATCAAAGCACACCATCAACAGAATGAAAAGACAGCCCACGTAATGACAGAAAACATTTTAAATCATATAGCAGATGATGGGTTAATATCTAAAATATATCAAGAACTCCTACAACTTAAAAACAAACAACCAACCCAATTAAAAATGGGTAAAGAACTTGAATAGACGTTTCTCCAAAGAGTAATATCCAATAAATATGTTAAAAGGTGCTCAGCATCTTAAATCACAAGGGAAATGCAAATGAAAACCACAGGGAGGTGTCACTGCACACCTGTGAGGATGGCTGAAGAAGTAAGGATGGTAGTGTAGTGAAGGGTCTGGCAAAGCTGGAACCCTGTGCACTGTTGATGAGAAAGTAGGATGCACTGCTATTACATAAAATGGTAGGACCGTTCATAACAAATTAAAAATAGAATTAAAATATGATTCAGCAATTCCACTTCTGTGTATATACCCCAAAGAACTGGAGGCAGGGACTCAAACAGACACTTGCACCCCTGTGTTCATGGCGGCTTTATTCACAACAGCCGACAGATGTAAGCAACCCAAGTGTCCATGGACAAGTGAGTGTGTATACACAGTGGGGTGTGATTCAGCCCTAAAAAGGAAGGCGATTCAGACACATGCCGTAGCGTGGTTGAAACCGGAAGATGTCATGTTCAGTGAAATAAAGCCAGTTACAAAAGGACAAATGCATGATTCCACTTCTAGGAGCTATTTTTGAGTCGTTAAATTCATTGGAGACAGAAAGTAGAACGGGGGTTGTCAGGGGCTGAGGGGAGGGGGAAATGGGGAATTATTGTTTAATGGGTTCAGAGTCTCAATTCTGCAAGATAGAGAGTTCTGGAGATGGACAGTGGTGATGGTTGCATAGCAAACACTGATAACAAGCACTTAACTCTACTGCTCTGCACACTTAAAAACGAGAAAGAGGGTAGATCTCATGCTGTGCGTATTGTACCACAAGTAGAAATGCCAGTGAGTCCTGGTTTTTTTCCTTAACAAGGTTCTGGACAAAATGATTAGGAGAACTATAGAAGAAAAAAAGAAGTTCCAGGATTTATAGATAGTTTCCACATTTCAGAGCTTCCTAGAAAGGTTAGAGACCTAAATTCCAATACCTAAATTTTTATTTTAATGCTCTTCTCTGGGAAAATAAATACATACAAAAATAAGTCTCGGTCAGAACGTGGTCACACTTCCAAAGACTGACTGAGACATTATTAAATAACAAGAAACCAACTCTACCAATGATTTACAGCAGTATTTTCCAAACTTTTGTTTTTTTTTTTTAATCTCATGGCCGAGATTAAAACTTGAACTTATAGTTAAACTTCCATGGCACACTTCAACTATGTTGATCAAAAAAAAAAAAAAAAGAGTAAAACACTTTGAACTTCTTTCATAAATAATTTAATCAATGATCTTTAAAATTTTTCAGAGCACGCCTGAAATTTTCTCCTGGCACACCACTGTGCCGCGGCACGCTGGCTGAAAACCACTGACATACAGTATGTGTGCAGGGAGACCGCCTCCTAAACAAATAAGACCAACATACTGGAGATACAGACAAGAAAGAGACACTCTGCACTGCGCTTTAATTACTCAGTGCGTGTGGCACACGCCGAAACATTTTAGGCTTGCAGTTCTCTACAGGTGGCAGATGAACCAAAGCTGGTTTGTGAGAGGATTTGAAGAAATGTGCAAACACTGGTAGCCCAGTCCTGCACCCTCAGTCACAGACCCAGCATGGTAGCCCAGTCCTGCACCCACAGTCACAGACCCAGCATGGTAGCCCAGTCCTGCACCCACAGTTCTAGACCCAGCATGATAGCCCAGTCCTGCACCCACAGTCACAGATGGACCCAGCATGGTAGCCCAGTCCTGCACCCACAGTCACAGATGGACCCTGCATGGTAGCCCAGTCCTGCACCCACAGTCATAGACAGACCCAGCATGAGGCCACCCCTGAATTCAACCGTATAGCCTGTGTCAGATGAAGCACCCTCCTAACCTCTGGTGCCAGGACAGGAAAAGGAGAAAAAAATGGAGCTGGGAGATAGTTTCTTCCCTCTTTCCTGAGTGTCTGAGCAGGAGGCCAGCTCTGCCTGGGACAGTGCCTGCCTTTCAGAGCTTCCTCCGATTTTCACTGGGAAGGTTGTTCACCACCTCCATGATGGGAGGGGCGGGTGTGTATCTTAAATTATTTGGGTTAAATTGGAATAATAATGAAATAATCATGAAAAAAATTATGGCAGGGGGCAGTGCCTGTGGGTCAAAGGAGTAGGGTGCTGACCCATATGCCAGAGGTGGCAGGTTCAAACCTGGCCCTGGCCAAAACCTGGCCAAAAAAAAAAAAAAATTATGGTAAAGCACAAAATAGGTGTTTTTATTTGTATACCACTTACACACACACACACACAAAAAAACCCTCCCAAACTCTGGTGACTATAGTTGGAGAATAGAAAAATGAAACAATGGCTACATGCCGGCAGGTCCATATTGGGCCAGCGCAATATTTTTATTTCTTTGTGTTAGTCACTTCACATCCCCAAATCAGGAGCTTCTGCATTAAAAAAGTCCAAATTTCAAAGTATTTTAAAGCATAGGAAATTCTGGCCATATTGGTCCCACCCTCATTTATTCACTCAGCAAGTGAAAGTAGATTGGCGACAGCTCTGTGCCAGGCGCTGAGTCTGCAGCAGAGTGAGACAGACACGGAGCGAATGGATACATAAGATAATAGCAGGAAATTAGAAACCCTCTGAGCAAAGCAGAGCTAGGGCTGGAGACTGAGAACGGGGGAGGAGGACTATGCTGTTTTCCTAGAGTGCCCAGGGAAGACCTTTCTGGCCTTGCCACCATCCCCATCTTGCCACACTCCTCCTGGTCATTTCCTGATACCTGCCTGGTGGTTGGTGGCATCTGAGGCTGTGAGATCTGCCATAAAGTGATGGGAAATATAAAAAGGAATTCAAATTAGAAATGAGGGGAATGAAAGAATAGGATGACAAGACCAGTAGAAACAGGAACCAAGTTCTAAGAACCCTCATGATTGGTTAGTTGGGCATCAGACTTACCTAAAGTTCCTGGCAACCAAAGCTAAGGGAAGTAAGCTTACCGACATCATTCTCATTTTCTGGGAGGAAGAAATAAATCCATCCCTTTATAGGTCCAAGCTTTCCTCACTTGAACATGGAGTAGAACTGATGACCTCAGGCTTTGAACTCGCAATGTTGTCACTAACAGGTTGTACGGGAGGGTGCAGTTTCCTGCTGGTTCAGTCATTCATTCAAAACACCTTTATTGAGACACAAACAAGCACTAGATATACACAAATACCTGTTGTTTGTTTTTTTTTTTTTTCCTAATGGCACAGCTCAGCTAAGCTAGACTCAGATAATGCAGCCCTGACCTCTTGTTCCTTCTGATTGCAATTCACACGGTATTTAGAACAACCGACAGAATGCCCCTCACTGAAACTGTCCCCCTTCCATAAATCCATCTTTTCTCAGCTGGTTAAACAGTGAGAAAGTAAAGATTATAATTAATAGTTCTTGCAACATGCCGCAGCGTTAGCCACTCCTATTGCTTAGAGGCAGTTTCTGCAGCCTGGACCTTTGATTCAAGCAGGCAAATCTTTGTCCTCTATTCTGGAATAGCCTCAGCAGGTGGACGTCAATCATAGCACCCTTAACACTGAGAACCACCCACTTGAGAGAGAGAAATTATTCTGTTCATTCACTCTCTGCACATTCCTGGGTGGGTGACCAAAGGTGGAGAATCTAGCCCATCTTCCAGAATGTTCCTGGGGAGCTCTCTCCAGTCCCCTAAGCTTCCCAAGAGTTCCCTTGGCAAGGGACGCTCCTCCCCTGGTTCCTGGTATGTGTAAGCACCATGGTGTGTCCCCCGGGACTGGGTATATCTGAGCTCCCCACTGTGCTCCAGCCCTGGGAGAAAATACATAGCCAACTTTTCTGTGCAGACACTAGCTGAGCCCTTATCGCCTGCATTATCTTTTGGCTCCCTGCAGATTCTGTGGGTTCACTGTCCTGCTGCTGGCAAGGACTGAGGCCTGTCCACAAGCCAGGGCTTTTGAAAACTGAGAGAGCATTTTACCTGTGCTGCTTGTGATCCTTACCCAGACTTCCTACACCCGCTACCACACCTCTCTGCTACTCTGACTAAATATGCCCTTTGAGCCAACCTCACAGAACTGGTTCTTTGAGTTGGTAACAGTGATCTTCCAGAAGCACCCTGGGCTCCCTCTGGCAAGAGCGTCCTCTCACAGTCTTGGCTTGTCCATCTGCCAACAGGGCCCTTCCAGTGCCAAGGTCACCTGCCCCACTGGAGATGCTTCCAAGTCACCTGACATGGAATCCCACTCTATCCTGCAGTGGGGCAGCTCAACCAGCTCCCAAGCATTTGCTAGAAGTGTCCCAGCGGGTGACGTGTTCTCTGACAAAGGTCAATGGGTAAATGTCTTATCATGGACTTATAGACCCTTGATAACACAACCACACAACCCACATCAACCCAAAGACATAAATACTTAGACATGTAGTACATCGTTTTAATTTAAATTACTTTCCATTTATTTCTTTTATTACCAAAATGAAATACAAAACATAGTTCCATCAAGTTTTGTTTTTAAAGGTACAGGATTACTGTTATAAAGACTTAGAGCATACATACTTTTGTAGACTAATAAAAACTTGTCACCAACTGGTGCTGAGTGACTGGGAAATGTGCCTGGCCAGGTGTGTTGTGTCCAACAGGCACTCAATTCATGGAATAATGATAATCACAGACACTTAACTGAGTCCTCTGTGCACGCCAGGCACCGTCAGACTCAACACAGTTTGCCTTCTCTCGTGGAGTTCTCATAATCCTGAAATAGCCTATTGTTATTTTCATATTTCAGGTGAAAAAAACTGAGGTTTAATGAGCTTTAACAACTTGCCCAAAGTCACCGAGCATCGAAGCCTGGGTTTGAAACTACGTTTGTTACACCCCAAAGCTCTTCCTGGGAGGGAGAAGGGAGGGGAGGAAAGGTGGAGTGGGAGGGCTTAGGAAGCCTCCATCAGTCCACCCCACTTATCACCCAGCACCACTGACCCTGCTGTGTCCAATTAGTGAACAAAGACCTCTTCTCAGTCCCTGTGCCAGTCACACACTGCCCCTTCTGGTTGGTGCCTGATTAATCAGAGATCCAGGGTGCTCACCCTCGCCTTACTGGCCCTTGGGGCTGGGTAATCCTTGCTGTGGGGGGCCGTCTGTGCACTCCAGATGTTCAGCAGCACCCGTGCTCTCTCCCTGCTAGCTGTGACAACCATAACTGCCAGCAGACAATGCCCGTGGCCTCTGGAGGACAAAAATCACTCACAAGGAGAGTCACTGCACTAGACACACACAGAGGTGGAGGCTGCAGAGTTCCATGGAAGTGATGGTCAAAGTCCCCAGAGGGTGGATGCTGCTGTGGGCACAGCTGGGAGATCTTTGGGAATTCTTCAGGTGGCCCCTTCCATAGCCACGCACCATTCTGACCTCAAACTAGGCACAAAAGACCAAGGCTCTAACCAACCAAAGGACGCCTCAGACCTCACAGGCTTGGAGGTGGATGGAGCAAGGAGTGTCTCCAAAAGGCCCCAGGGTCATGATGGGCCTCCAGGGTTAACAGTCGGGGGAGGAAATCTGTGCACATGCAGGAATGGTCCTTTCTCCCAGAAGAAAGGGCTAAAGAATAACCGTGACAGGTGTGACATCAGGAATACACAGGGTATGCTCAAAGGGCCAAAGCCGGTGCCAGGCTCTCAGGACCTCTCAGAAGGGCTAGGAGAGCCCTTTGCCCCTGTCTCCTGTTGGGTTTCAAATTTAAAATCTCCATCTCATCCAATGTCATACACATATTAAAATTTTAATGTATGTTCAAAGAACTAATTTATTCTATATCTACATTTTAACTATATAATATTTTTATATGTTTATCTTGGGATTTTTTTAATATCCTAAGAATCTCAAAAAGAGTGGAAGTGGCCTGGGCCCGCCCTGCATCCGTCTCCTATGCACAGTCACACAGGGAGTGTGGTCTCCACATGCACCGACAGGTGTCGATAGTTCCATGAAGAGTCTCCATGGAATGTCTTTAAATTAAAAAATGTAATTTTTAAAAAAACATCCCTGGGGTATATATAATGACCTCTCAAAACGCAATAATGTGAAAACAGTCAAGACAATTTTAGAAATACAGAAGTCAAAAGATTTGAACAGTCACTTTCAAAGATGATAGATAACAAGTAAGCATATGAAAAAGATGATCAACATCATTATGCATTAGGGGAAAGCAGATGACAACTGCCATGGTCCCCTTCCACACCTGTCAGGATGGTAAACTGAAGAAGACCGCCCCTACTGAGGGCGGTTAGTAAGGATATGTAGGAGCGGGAGCTGCTGGTGGAAAGCAAAACGGTCCAACCACTTGGAGAAGAGCTTGACAGCTTTCCCAAAAGTTAAATATACACTTACTCTATGATCCGGCCATCTCACTCTTAAGTATTTACCCAAGAGAAATGAAAGCTTACATCAGCACAAAGACTTGTACACATATTTTCATAGCGGCTTTCCTGATAACAGCCCCAAAGTGGAAACAACCCAAATGCCCAGCAGCAGGCGAATGAATAAACAGATAACGCTGTGTCCAGAGAACACAGTACAGCTCTTCAGTAAAAGGGGAAGGATTAAAAATAATAATAATAATAATAAATAAATAAATAAATAAATAAGGGGGAAGGATTGCTGATACGGGCAGCATTAGTAAGTCCCCAAATTACGCTGAGGGAAAGAAGCCACACAGGAAACATCACACACTGACTGATTTCACTTATGTAGAATTCTAGAATGCAGAGACTATCTAGAAAACAGATCAGTGGGTGCCTGGGGACATGGTGGAGGGGGAACAGGAGAGAGACAGACTGCAGAGGCACAGAAGGAATTTGGTGGATGAGTCCCTTATCTTGATTGTGGTGATGATTTCATGGGTATACAAACTTGCTGAAATCAGTCAGATTGGAACATTAGATACATGTGCTAAGACGGATCCCTGGCTGTTGTGGGATGGGGGGCAGAGATGCAGCCACTAGGTCTGCTCGGGTGATTTCTGCATTTCTCTCTTCTCCTGCTGAGTGTGGAGGTTGCAGCCATAACACACTGGCACTGGCTGGATAATGTTACTGAATGAAGTGCAAGAAACTTATTAAAAATGCATCGGTCTATTGGGGGGTGAAAGCCAGCTGTGCCGTCCTCTCACTCTCCCTGAAGAGAGCTTTTCATCTGGGCAAGGCCCTCATGGGGCCAGAAGAGACTAGGATCAAAATACACTGGATATACTATTTGTACGGCTAAAAATCCTCCTTCTGAGAGAGTAAGGAGGGCGTCCCCTCCCCTTCCCCAGGACAGAGAAAGTGGCCAAGCAGCTTGGATCCCTTCCAGCTTCCTCCAGCCAAAGACTGCGCAGTGTCCCAGTGTTCACTGAGAAACAAAACACACACACAGGCACACACAGCCGGCGTGGGCCCAGCCGCCTCCAGGCCCGCGGGACCACAGGTGCAAACCCCAATTAGAGCTCCCAATACCTTTTCATCCCACACAAGGGCCCAGCCTCAGCCCCTGCCAGGGACTGAGGAAAGTCCCGGAAGGGTCTGCCGGTTGGACTGGGGGAGACAAAGGGTGTCCACATAAAGCAGCTCGTGTAAGTTGAACTTGAAACACACCTTCGGTTTCAAAACCGCTAGTGACAATTAGTCAATGTGCTATTTTATGAAACATTAGTTACTGGCCACAGGAAACAAACTGCTTTCCAAGGCCCCACTCCCTCCTTAGGCCGCAGGGAAGCACCTCCTGCAGACTCACCAGGCCTGTGCTCACACGTCTGGCTTTGGTTGTCTCTGCCATGGGCGAGAGTTGGCCTCTACTGATGTCGTTTTGGATACAGGGTGGTCCTCCTACAACTGGTGGCTCTTTATTGCTATTTTCATATGGAGGTGTAAAACAAAAGCACTTTTGATCCTTCATTTTTAGCACAGAGGGTAGGGATTTCGATGTGGGCACCAACGCTCCTTCCCCAGCAGAGAAGCACTAAGGCCACAGACTCATTTCCCCAGCCCTCCTCCTCGCCCTCTTCTGTTGACTTTTTTGAAGGGAAAGCTACCAAACTTATAGGGAGCTCCGTGCTTTCTCTGCGAGCAAGGCAGCGTCCAAGGAAAGAAAGACCTCGCCCAGCCGTCTCCTTGTTGCAGCTGCTACTCTAATTCCCTGCCCTCCTGACCTTCCTGATTTTTAATACCTCAGCATCCTAAGAAAAGCCAACAATTAAAAATGCTGACAAAAGAATATGAGAAACCTACATGCCCCCCACTAACGCCATACTATTTTTCTGCAAGTCCTCGTAGAGCTTGTCCTGGGGCACACCTTTTTATCTACTCGATCTGTGTATATACCTGTAACTCTTAATTCTTCTTCTAACTTGGCTTCTCCCCTGGCTGTGCCGTCACCGAACATGAATGGCTGGAAAGTGGGCAGCAGAGACTTCACCACCCAACCCAGTCCATCTGGTTACCTAAAATGAAGTTAGCTATCTGCAAGCCTCTGGTCGCAATGTTTTCATTTGCGGATCAAGAAATTGC
The DNA here is from genome assembly GCA_963574575.1 of Galagoides demidoff. NCBI lineage: Eukaryota > Metazoa > Chordata > Mammalia > Primates > Galagidae > Galagoides > Galagoides demidoff. The sequence continues at coordinate 21,214 of CAUYQV010099429.1, read as the reverse complement.
CCTGTTTTGTGTCTCACTGTCTTCTGTTTAAAGAGAGTGGATTTGGAACATATTGTGGATTTATTAACGTTGAATACGTGGCCAGTGGCACCTTAGCTCGAGCCTGAATGCAGCTCGAGCTGGCTCTGTGAGCTCAGGAACAGGAGGCGGCAATTCACCACAATGCTTGAGGGCTACTGCAAAGCAAAATCACCAAGGAAAAGCACAGAAACGAGGAAAATGTGGCACTAAAGAGACCACAGATAGGGGACTTGTTTACAGAAGGCAGAGCATCACCCTGCTTGTCCCCTGCTGGGAAGGTGTGACCTAAATTTGCCACTTTGTACATGTCCACAAAGAATTATTAGTATTGGTTCTGTGGTTACAAGCACATTTTATGGGGTCGGCAAACTTACAACTATGAAATCTGTAAGTAACAAGGATTAACTTGACATATATACTAATATCCTATCTCATGAAGACAGGAGGAAGGCAGCCTTTCATCTTTCCCTTTGAAACGGGTCTGTTAAAAGCAAAACCACCATGATGGCTGCCATCTACCCATGATAAATCATTTCTTCCCAAGCAGTCGTTTCAGGAATCACGGTGGGAGTCTTCTCTCCTTTCCTCAAGATCAGATTCCAAATTTCTAGGTCTGGTCGGGTGGAAGTCAGAAGCCCAGAGTTTGAGTGGTGTTCCAGTCTCCATCAGCACCTGACCTTGAACATGGTATAAATTTCTTCATCTGTAGAAGGCAAAGTCCATATTTCATCCACTCTAAGACATTTATTCTTTCACATTATAATATCTCTGAACTGCGGTTTGGTTTGGTTTGTTTTACGTTTGGTGATGCATCACGGTTTAATCGGCAGCATTCTGTTTTCTTTCTGGGCAGTACGTATAATAAAATATGGGTGCATATTTCACCCTTGGGAATCTTAGAAGTTATGAAATATAGAAATCACAGTATCTGCCTCACAGTGTTGGGAGGATTGGGCAATGCTACAACTTCACGGCGTTGCCGCGAAAAAATAAATAATGTGAAAGTCTGTGTAGGGCACACAGTAAGGGATAATTACTGTGACTGTATTTTCTTGCTTCTAGAGTGGATCAGTTATTTTACTTCTGAAATTGCTTGAGAAATTTCATCATTGCTGCACCCTGTGACTCAGAATTGACTTTTTCAAGCAGCGGTTGGTACACACACATTATTTTAGTAGGTTATAACATCTTTTGTTATTGAATAGAGATTCCAGAAAGAGTTTAAGAACCAGGGCTTTGAGGAAAGCAAACACCAGTCTCTTGGGGGCCAACGCCTTCCTCCCTTCATGCCCATGATTCTGTGGCCGTGGGGCCCTGTGGCTCAGTTGTTGGGATCTTCTTGTTTACACTGTGAGACTCTGGGTTTCCTCTCTGGAGCTGCTTCCACCTTTGTTCTGTTCTCTTGGTGGCCAAAAGTGAAACAATTGAGGCAAGAATTCAGCTCACATCATTAACATTGCCCAAGATTATTCCACCTACGTCATCCAGACCTTCACCTCCATTGTGGTTTCTGCTTCTTTGGGGAAGGAAGGGAGGTGACCTGGGTTCTGGGTCCAGAAGAAAGCTTCGTAACACCTTCACTCCACACAGGTGTTTCAACTACAGTCCACGACCCCGTTTCCTTGTGTATGTTTGTTCCTTGATGTAGAGAGATAATGTTCCTTGTATTTATACTTGTATGTAAATACAAAACTGAAAAATGTCACTGGAGTCTAAATATGGGAATAGGATGGGATCAGCTAACTGGGTATGTAGGGCAAAAAGGCTGCTTTGCTACCCTATTGCCAAATTATGGTCAAATTGACTGAATAAATGGAGGGGGTAGAAACCCAGGATTTATCAGGCTGCTTCTGTGTATGTGACTGTTTCAACCCACCTACATGTGGGTACCATCATCTCCACTTTACAGTTCTAGAACCTGAATCTCAAAGGGGAAATGATTTGCCTAAGGTCACAAGAGTAAGGGAAAGAACCAGTCTAACACCCCAGCCCTTCTTCCCAGAGCCCTCTTCTCACTACTCAAGGGGTGAGGAGCTCTAACCAGAGTCCCGGAGATATGTCCCCAACCCCTGCCTTTCCACTTCTCCTGTGGTCTTCTCCAAGGGACATCTCAAACCCGGCCACTGTGCTGGCATTGCATAGCAGGTGCATGCTATTTTTTTGAAACTATGAAGTTTTGTTTTCCCTCAATCGAGGCAAGGGTGCATCCCTCTTGCTCCACCACAAGTCCTCCCTTAAAAAAAATAAAGAAATAAAAAGTAATAGCTGTACAGTCTCCAGGAGAACCCTTTTGATTTCCACTCTCAATGGCAGCCATTGTCCTCAGCAGTTATTGCTATCGGAGTGCTGGCCAGTAGAGATTAGTATCTCTTTATGTAAAGGTAACCCTGGAACGCACAGATTTCCACTGACCCAACCAAGGTCACATAAAGAATTAATGAGGGGGCCCCAAAGTGGAGCCTGAGGTTCCTGATTCCCAGCCATGGCTGCATCAGCCCACACTGCTGTTTTATGCACACTTAGTAAATATTTACAGCTCCAAGTAGCCTTCCAGCTGCACTTAGGACAAGAAGGGCTCACATATGTATGTGCGTGCTCATAAAGCAGATGTGAGAAAACGTAAACTTGGATTTCAGGGACATGGTCTCCCTGGTTAGTAACTAGGCTAAAAGCTGGAGAGCCAAGATCAAAGGCCAGCACTATGCCCCTTCAGATCCCTCGATTGTCCTATAGATAAGATGGCTTGTTTTTCATGAGTTACATAGAATTATTAAATTTATCTATTGATTAAATCATGTCCCCACTTCCCAGTGGACTTTTTTTTACATTAAAGTGCATGTAAATACGAAGTAATTGCAATATATGAGCAATGACTAGACTCATTCTATTCTTACCACGAATCTTCCTTCCTTCCTTCCTCCCTCCCTTCCTGCCTTCCTTTCTTTCTTTCTTTTCTTCTTTCTTTCTTTCTAATTTGAGACAGGGTCTTACTCTGCCATGCAGGCTGAAGTACAGCAGCACAATTATAGCTCGCTGTAAACTTGAACTTCTGGGGTCAAGCAATCTTCCCACCTCAGCCTCCTGAGTAGTTTGGACTACAGGCTACACAAACACTCCTAGCTAACTTTTTGATTTTCTTTTTAGAGATGGGGTCTCACTATATTGTCCAGTTGGTTTCAAACTGCTGACCTCAAATGATCCTCCTGCCTCAGCCTCCTACAGTACTGAGATTACAGACATGAGTCACTGCACCCAGCCACAAGTTTTCTTCAATAGAGTATTCTTTAAGAACACCTATCTAAATGGAAGTTTATAGTCTTTAAATGAGATTTTTTTAAAACTTTGTAGTGAGTGATTCAATACAACCCTAATTCAAACCAGCTAAAAGACAAAAGGAATTTTGTTTGGCTCACAAAACAGGGAAGCCCAGAGGGGTGGATCTGGCACAGACATGGGTTCTCATCCTCTCTCTCCACATCAGGCCTCTTCGCTATTCTGATGGCATCATTAGAGCCTGATGGTAACATTCTGCCCACCTCTGCCCCATGTGACAGGAAAGAAGGAAGAAATGCCTCATCTGAACTGCTTGCTGTTTAAAATTTCCCATTAATATGAGGGGACAAACTATTAGGTTACAAAGCTTGCATTGTTGGGTAGAGTCCCTGTTGTAACACACAGGAGGTGTGCCATATACCCTTACATTGTGCCCCTCAGGTGGGAGCACACCAATCCCCTTCCCTCCTCTCTTCCCCTTGTCCCTCCTGTCCACCTCCCCCGCCTTGAATTAAGTTGACTTTTTCTCTTACGTGGGCCTGTGTTAGATCATCTATTGGCTTAATATTGAGTACATTGGATATTTGTTTTTCCATTCTTGTGATACTTCACTAAGATGAATATGTTTCAACTTCATTCCAGTTAATACAAACGATGTAACGTTTCCATCTTTTATGGCTGAATAGAACTCCACGATATACATATACCAGAGTTTGTTAATCTATTCATGGTGAACTCCTGGCTTTTGAAAAGGTGAGAGCGCTGCCTATCTACCTCCTATTCCAGATGCTCCCAAGGAAGGATTCTGACTGGCTTGATGAATTAACCACCTCTCACACCAACCCCAGGGACCAACAAGAAGTGCACCCAGCTGAGGTTGGCTCATGCACCCACCTTCCATGCAGGAAGGTGAGCCGCTGGGTAAAGCCACACGTGATGGCAGCCCCATCAATGGAGAAATTACTCCCAGAGGAAGGAGAGTACAATGCCCAGAAGGACAGAAAATGGCCAGGCATGTGGCTCACACCTATGACCCCAGCACTTTGGAAAGCAGAGGTAGGAGGATTGCTTGGGGCCAGGAGTACAGGACCAACCTGGGCAACACAGCAAAACCCTATCTTTATAATTTAAAAAAAAAAAAGCCAGACAGACAAAAAAGTATTAATTATCTCAGCCTGTTCCATTGGGCTTGTGATAATAGTGATCATGATTAGAGTCCAGCTGAGCAGCTGCTGTTGGGTGGTCGAGGCTGGTGTGCAGCATTATCAGGGAGGTCACAGTGGGTGTCACGCCCAGAGAGTTGATTTGCAATGGCTTCGTAGTGGCACTAACAAGAATATTAACGACAAAATATATATTTTTTCCCTTGATTTCTGCACTGGGTTCCAGTGCTTTCCAGATAATGTTTTGTGAATTCTAGGAGGCCCCTTGCAAAGTGGCTGGCACATATTTCACTCAGGGCCTGTCTGGTGATAGAGGAACTGGCCCCTGAAGACATTATGCAATCTGCCCACAGTCCCACAACCGGTTTGGGGCCGAGCCTATAAACTCTGGTCTCATGTTTTGACTGTGGAGATCTGTTCCCTCCTGGGCCACCTCTTGGCCCAGATGAGGAAGACTGATGAGGGTTCTTATGTCAAGCACTACCATGATGGATTTTTAATGGCCTTTATTTTCATCCTCTAGGGAAACTAGCATATCCTTCCCTGGCTAAATGCTATTTCAGGAGAAGCCATAAACGAGCCTCCTGAGTCCTGCTTATAAAAATGAACCCTGCCTTACCCTGCTGCTCAGCAAACCCGACACCTCATGGCAGCTTCCTCGCCGCAGCCACAGAGCAAGAACCTGTGTTCCTGGGCACTCTGGGCATTTCCTTAGTGTCTTGTGGCCGGAAGAAGAGCAAAGAACTTGCAAGAAAAGGAGGTAGAGAAACCCTGAGAAAAAGAGAGAGTGAGAGGACGGTGCCAATGGGGAGGAAGAGAGAATGGAGGGATCAGCAAGGCCACTGGGGGGACGAGAGGGAAGGGCCAGCTCAGAGGGAGGCGGTGTCTGAGCTCCGGAGCTGAGGGAAGCTGGCGCTCCCCACCCTGCCAGGAGCCGTGGATTTTCACGTCTGTTCAGTTGAATTTAACGTGATCATCACGGCATCTTTGCGGGATGTGTGGCCATCCTGTGCTATGTAGAGAAGGACTGTGGAGTCCAGGTCACTGGGTGGGTTCAGGCAGCTCACCCGTGACCTTTGTCACCTCTGTCACCACCTTCATGTATTTGTCACCAACTTCTTCTCCACGTTCCTTTCTTTGCTTTTCTCCAGGATATTTTATTTAAAAATTTTAAATACTTAATAAATATGGAATCGTACAAGGCAAGGGAATTGTTTTGTTTCTGCAGCTCTTCCTTAGCAGTTCTTTCTTCTGGAGGCCAGAAAGGAAGCTCCCTCTCCCTCCAGAGATGGTGGATGGAGAGGGGGATGATTGGACCTGGGATAATCCCGTCATGACAGTTCAGGTGTGTGTTTCCCTGTTCCCCTTTCCCCTCACAGGGCACACGGCCTGGGAAGGTGAACCTTTGGGTACTGAAATTGTCTCTAAGTAGCTGCACCCCTTAACTCCTTGGCCCCCCACCCTCCTTCCTCACCCATTACGCCCATGATTCTCTGTGTTGACCCAATCCACAGGATTGCACTGCTGGCCCAGAGCCAGCCCCTGTAAAGTCCTGGCTCCCCTGTCGGCTCACCTGGGCTGCCTGGCTGCCCTGGGCCTCTGCAACCAGCAGGCCCCGCCCCACCATGGTGGATGGTTCTCATGCCCTATCCTGGTTCCCCTTTCCAACTTCTAAAAGCTGGTCCAGTCGCGTCTTAATATTCAGGGCAGTTCTCTTAAGTCACTGTGGACTCTGAATTAGCAAATTCTGAACAGTTGCTCCTTCGGGATCTACGGGGGTAGCGTCTTGCAAGCCTCTGGTGACAACCTTTTCATCAGCCAATCGATACGTCATAATGTTGTTTTATGTGTGTTTCTATTGAAAGACACATTTAACACATATTGTTGATTCACTAACATCAAACTCATAGCCAACGGCACTATGACATGTGCCTGAACTAATCTTGTCTGATGCACATATTTTCTCTGTAGGGCTCATTACAGCCTTCTCATGCTTAGAACACTAGACAGCACTTGAGTGCAAGGCCTGGGGCCATTTTAAACCGTAAAATCTCCAAAAAAGGGCACAAAATATGAAAAATGGAGGCCAGGCACAGTGGCTCATATCTGTAATCCTAGCATTCTGGGTGGACAAGGCAGGTGGATTGCTTGAGCTCAGGGGTTTGAGACCAGTCTGAGCAAGAGCGAGACCCCCCGTCTCTAATAAAAATAGAAAAATTTGCTGGGCATTGTGATGGATGCCTGCAGTTCCAGCTACTCGGGAGGCTGAGGCAGAAGGATGGATCTCTTGAGCCCAAGAGTTTGAGGTTGCTGTGAACTATGATGACACTACAGCATTCTACTGAGGGTGACAGAATAAGACTCTGTCTCAAAAAATATATATGTGAAAAATGGGGTACAAAGGGCACTAGTTTATAGTATGAGAATAGAAGTGAGAAGGCCAAGGTTTCCTTGTTCACCCTCAGCTTGCAATGTGTTCTGAAGGCTCAATTTCTACTGTGAGCAGGTTCTCAAATGGCCATGTTAATGCCACGAGTATTAATATGGAGGATACAAATAAATCTTAGCAAGCAGATAAATTCATAATTATAGAATCCAGAAATAATAATGAAGAGTGAACACATAAACACAATTCTGAGTGACAACACATTTTAGTGGCTTGCTATTAATTGGAAAACTTGGTTGGTTTTTTGGGGTTTTTTTGGCAGTTTTTGGCCAGGGGCAGGTTTGAACCTACCATCTCCGGTATATGGGGCCAGCACCCTACTCCTCTGAGCCACAAGTGCCACCCAGAAAGCCTCTGTTTTAATCAGAGCTCCTGAAATACCATATCACACAAAGTAGAGAGAAACTCACACTGTTGTTAATCCCTTTTTGATTTAACCAAGAAGTTACTTTCATGGGAAAATACTTGTACTTCCAAGGATGATGACACTTCTGTTTTTTTCCTGGACCAATAGAACATAATAAAAAATGATCAGGGTAGGTACAGTGTGTAGATTTTGGCTTTTTAATGGAAAGGTAACTTGAAGGAGGGAAGAAAATGGATGGATTGTTTCTTATTGTGCAGACAGATAGCAAGCTTTGTTTTAAACAATACCACTCATCTAAAAAATGAAAACAAGGTGTCCCTGCAATACTAAAACAAAAATAACCCACAAATCAAAGGGTTCTGTCCAAATCAGGAGGGTTGGCCTCTGTGTTTTCCAAGTGACGTCTGTGGGGAAGAGGTGCAGGCTGACCATCCCGCCACCACGATCACCCCAAAGATTGAGCAAACATGGAGAATGGGTGTCTTTTATCCTGTCACCAGGCCTGTCCCTTACCTCTGTTGTGTTATCCGTGTGGCAAATAGCTCTGCGTCCGGCTCAGAGCAGCTCTAGGCAGAGCCGGGTGTGGGAGACAGCTGTTTGGAAGGCAGACTGCATCTTCTTGGACGCACTTTCTCTCCAGGTCTTGGGGTGATGCCAGGTTTTGGCACTGCCTGGGACATTTTGAAAAGAATGGGCCAAAACAAAGGCAGAAAGAGCTAGAAAGAGCCCTTAGCCCAGCAAGTCTGCCTGATGGCTGCAGTCGGCATAAACCCGGCCTGTTTCTCCGCTTGTCGGGACCTCGCAGCCATTGTTCTGGCTTCTGCTAGGGACAACCTCCTGCCCTGTTTGCAGATCCTGGATGCTGTGAGGGGTGGTGGGGGCTAGAAGGAGGGAGCGCCAGCCGCCCCTCTATCTCAACAGCCCCGCCACCAACCCAGACAAACATTCTCAGCCTGTGTGGCTCCTCTGCAGACACAGTCTCACAGTCCCTGCCCTGCCCTCCCACAAACAATTGCAGCCAAGCTCTGCCCATTAGGAATCTGGAGATGATCCTGTGTCTGGTGATTTCAGTTTCACTCCCACTGAAAAACGTGAAGGGGCAATGAGGGACAATGCCTTCCATGGAGTGTTATACACTGATCCCTGTGGGGTTTTTTCCATTGTTCCCTGAATGCAGTTTTCTCAGAGACTTGTGAAGTCAAAATTATGTAATCCTGACCTAGAGCTGAGTGATCATCCCACTGAACATGCCTCCTCGAATCTCCCCAGGGGAAGCATCGAGGGGGACCTGCTGGTGAGGGTGTCAGGGTGACTCAAGCACTTCTTGGTCTCTAAGGAGCAGAAATGTCTGTGGAGGCTGAGCATTGTCTGACCGGGCTCAGCGCACTGAATCTGAACAGAAATTGCATCCAGCCACCCAGATGCGCTGACTCGACTGGCCACCTATAAGCACCTTCAGAGGGGAGAAATTGCTCCAAGTCTGTGCATTCCTTCAACAATTATTTAATGTTTTTAAAAAGTTTTGAATGTTCTTTTCTTTAGGTTGAGAACAGTTGAAGATTATTTCACTTTATTGGAGGCAGGGGGCATTAGGGAAAGTAGAAAATCTTGTTTTGTGAGTCTGTGGTTCAGTGACTTCCAACCCAAGAGCTCACCATGAGCCAGAACTATCATAGAAATACAGGCAGTCCCAGAGTTACCAACACCCGACTTATACACACCTTACACTTACAAATAGAGGCTATCATAGGTAGGTGGTAAGTGTACCTGTTTCAGCTTATGTACAAATTTAATTTAAGAACAAACCTTCAAAACCGATCTCGTTCGTAACTCGGGAACTCCCTGTAACATGAGTATCAACCCAAGTTCTTGGGAAGTGTATTAAACTTTCAACAAGATTGCTTCACCCTGTTAGAATCTGCTTACCACCACTTGACTGGGCTTTTCTTATAAATCTTAATGAACAGTTTACACTGGGAAGGCTGATAAATATATCTCAAGGACCATCCTGTACCTTCAAAGACTGTGGTAAGAGTTAAGTGGATGGGAAAGCTCCTAGGTAATCAAAACCCCCAGCCCTGGTTCCCATCACACCATCTGGGGAAGACTCAGACCAGCTTTCCTTCTCCAGAAGACAACACTAGCCTCTGAGACGAGGGTTGGGTTAAAAGCTTGAAACGTCCTCTGTCACAGCCCCATTCAAGTGTAGGTGGTCACCAGAGGAGCACCTGCAGGGGACGAGGGCCCCACACCCTCACCTGTGCACCAAGTTGGCCCGGGATCCCCGTTCAGTCTTCACATAGAGTTTCTTGTCCAAGACGCAGGAAGAGTGATGCTTCTGTCTTCATAGACCACTTGCTGTGCTTCTAGCTTCGATTTCCATTTCAGACTCTTGGCAAAGATGGGCACATGGTATGGTTTTTATTAGATTTCAAAAGTGAACTTAATACTCCAGTCTTTGGTTTTTATGATTATAAAGCTCTTTTCTGAAGCCCCTAAGAAACCCTGGAGCTTCTTTGGATCATAAAAGAAGAGCTTGTTTCCTGTCTTTGGTTTGTCTATTTATGGCAAAAAGAATGTAAAGAAATGACTTTTGACTGAGAAGAGATGTGTTCTTCTGTTTTGGCGGGCTCCCCGTTTGGTCAGCTGTTTCTGGGTTTCTGATGTACCTCTAATCTGATCTCTGCACTGAAGCCCCAGGAGCTTTCTAAAATGAGCAGTCCTTGGCCCAGAGCCTATTCAACAAAGGTTTGGTAAATGAACAAATGAAGAAAGGAGCACTGACGTGTGGATAGCTAATCCCTATTTATTCTTTTTTCTTTTCAGAAAACCTCATTGAGCTATAATTCATACGCCATAAAATTCACCCCTTTAAAGTATCCACGTCAGTGGTTTTGGTGTATCTACAAGGTTATGGGACCATCACCACTGTCAAATCTTAGAACAGTTTCATCCCATCAAAAGGAAATCCCAGACCCATCCTTAGTCTTTCTCTATTCCCAAACCCCCTCTCTGTTCAGTTCCTGAAAATTAATTTATTAATATTTCCTATTCTTATAAATTTTCCAATTCTGGCCATTTCTTTTAAATAGAATCATATGATATAAACTTTTTATGTCAAACTTCTTTGACTTAGCACCATGTTCTCAGGGTTCATCTCTGGTATAACACAGGTCTGTGTTCATTCCTTTTTATTAGTAAATAATATTCCATCATGTGGCTAGACAATATCTTATTTACTCATTCATCAGTTGATAAAAAGGGGCCATTTCCATTTTTTGGCTATTCTGAAGAATGTTGCTGTGAGTGCTTGTGTATACATTTTATGTAGACTCATGATATAACCTGTAGATATGCTATCTTTAATTTTCTTGGATACACACACACACTTCCCCAAGGGTAGAATGACAGGGTCATATGGTAATTTAGCTTAACATTTTGAGGAACTGCCAAACTCAAAAGTAGCCACACCCTTTTGCAAACCCAACAACATCTGAGGACGCCAATTTCTCCATCTCCTTGCCCACACTTGTTCCTTTGTTTTTGTATTTGTAATTTTTGAATATACAATTCAATGGCATTAAGTACATTCACACGGTTGTGCAACCATCACCACGACTCCAGAGCACTTCACCTCCCCTAACTGAAACTCTATGGCCATTAAACAAAAACTTCCTGTCCCCCCTTCTCCCCAGCCTCAAGTAACCACTGTTCTACTTTCTGTCTCTACATATTAAATATCAAACTACTCTAAGCACCTAATGTAACTGAAATCACACAGTATTTGCCTTTTTGTGACTGCCTTATACTACAGAGCAAAATGTCTTCAAAGTTCATCCATGTGGTAGCATGTGTCAAAATGTTATTTGTTTTTAAGACCGAATAATATTCCATGATATGCATTTTTGTTTATCCGTTCACTTGACGATGGTGACTTGGGTTGCTTGCACCTTTTGGCTAGTGTGAATAACACAGTTATAGCAGCATTTATAAATGTAAGTATACAGATATGTCTCAGTTCTTTGGGTATATACCCGGAAGTGGAGTTGCTGGTTCATATGGAAACTCTATGTTTAATTTTTTGAGGGGCCTTTGTAATGTTTTCTACAGTGACTACACCATTTTATCTTCCTACCAGCCATGCATAAGGCTTCCAGTATCTCCAGGTTCTGGCTAGCATTTGTCATTTCTTATTTGCTTTTACCAACTTAGCCATCCTAACGGATAAGAAGTGATATCTCACTTGGGTCAACACTTGCTACTGTCTGTCTTTTATTTTAGCTACACTAGAGGGTACGAAGTGACATCTCACCATGGTTTTAATTTACATTTCCCTAATGACTAATGCTGTTGAACATTTTTTCTTGTCCTTATTGGCTATTTTTATATCTTCTTTGGACAAATGTCTGCTCAAACCCTTTGCCTCTGTTTTAACTGGCTTGTTTGCCTTTTTATTGCCAAGTTGTAAAAGTTCTTAATTCTGAATGTAAGTCCCTCATTTGACATAGGATTTGAGATTTTCTTACATTCCACGATCTTCATTTTCTTGATGATGTCCTTTGAAGTTCAGAAGTTTGTAATATTTTAATGTTTAAAATTCGTAGTAGAGAGAGAGAAAGAAAAAAATAAAAATTTTTGTAGAGATGGACTTTCTCTAGCGCCTGGGCTATTCTTGAAGCCCTGGGCTCAAGTGATCCTCTACCTCAACCTCGCCTCTAAGAAATCATTGCCTAGTCCAAGGTCGTGAAGATTTACTCACATGCTTTCTCCCAAGAGCTTTATACCTTTTGCTGTTACATTTAGGCCAATGATCTATTTTGAATTTTATATATAGTTACGCCTACAAGCTTTAAAATATTTACCTTAAAAATATACAAATCAAAAAAATATATACAAATCTTCTTAAAACAACTGGATTTATTTTTTACTCTTCAAAAAAGGGCTATTATTGCAATGGTAAGTGGTTTTTTAAACTAGAATCCTTTTCAAATGAATTCTTTAAAAATGTATAAGGATGCTTATAAATTTGGGGGTGCTAATGTGCATGAATAGTGCTCCAATGGTCCACAGGACCAAACGCTGCAGAAAGGTCAAGGTGAGAGGCCTCCCCAAGGCCTTGGATTTGGTAGCTGGAGAGCCCTAGTCCTGCCAGTGCTTGACTTCAGTACAGTGGGAGTGGCTGTGGCGGGTGCCTGTAGTCCAAGCTACTGGTATGCTGAGGCAAGAGAATCACTAAGCCCAGGAGTTGGCAGTTACTGTGAGTTGTGTGATACTATGGCACTCTACCAAGGGCAATAAAGTGGTGTCACACAGCTACAAAAAAAAAAAAAAGATGAAGAGCAATGGAGGGTGCAGGTGGCAGAGGCCAGCGGAAGGGTAGAGTTGAGAGATGAGTAACTTGGAAATCAAAAAAGCTTGTGTCCCCTGAGGAATAACGAGTTCTATGTAGTTCTTTCAATGCTAGGTTCTACTTTCAGCTAAAAGGAATTCACTACCTATCACTTGAGCTCTAGGCTCAGACAAACCTGCATTTAAGTTCTGACTTTGCTACTCCTCAGCACAGCACCCTTGAGCAAGCCATTCACGTGTTCCAGCCTGGGTTTCCTCTTTTATAATACGCCAGCGATAATGCACCTACCTCACCAGGTTGTCTGTGTGAGGACTACAAACAAAACTCTGGACAATTACACATCCCAGTGAACTTAACAAAACCGTGTAACATCAATTGAGAATACAACTGGTTAGAATTCTATATTCTTCCATCCTCCTCCTTTTCCTACCACTAAGTCACAATAGCCTTGACAAAAATCTAGGAGGCCCATGTGGTTTGTGTGAGAATTGCTCTCCACTCAGTCTTCCTTCATGCTGCAGAGAGCACACGTAGTGAGAATGAGATGGAGCCAGGCAGGTGAGGGTCACAGGGCACAGCTGGGCTGGTCAGCGCAGGTCCTGCCTGACCTTCACCCAGTCTCCCATTCTTTACTGTTTTATTAGTTAGCTCCCACCCTAAAGATGCCTATCTGGAGCCGTTTAGGTGGATTGATTTAGGAGATTGACTTTTAAATTAGAATATTAATTGTTTATGAGTCATGGGTTCTGCTTATCATTGTTTAAGATAAGGGTTAGTGTGGTCTTTACTTTGAACTGTTATGTATAAAACTGTAATTTTGGAAATGGAAGAACACAACAGCCTTGGAGAGGCTATTCTCACTGTTCTCCAGAATCCTGGCTTTCTGACAATTAAAGCTGGGTGGACCTATCCCCGCCTCCGCATGAGCTGACAGTGACAGGCGGCCGGACCCTCTTCGTTCCGGTAGCATTATGTGGGGTCAAATCTCAGTTCTGTGGAATCAAATGCACTCCTCTTCTGGAATAACTGAGATGAAGTTGGCCCACATCCATTCCAGCCACATAATGTATTCAAGCCATCAGGCTAGAATTATGAACCCTGAATGATGGCATCAATGCCCCATTTTGAAATCCCTTCCAGCCCCAGGCCAGGATCAGTTATTACAGCACTTTATGACTGAACATCACTGTACATTTCCCCTAATCTCTGGCTAATGAAGGGAGAAGCCATTTCCACCTTTCTTGTGCAACTGTATGTATTCACTCTGGGAAAAACGAATTAAAACATCCCTCCCAAAGAATAATATTTTACTTCTAAGAGAAATGAAGTTGGGAAAGAAAATGCTATTGACTTCCAATTACATGGGCTGGATTTCAAAGTCCTGTGGCAGAGCAATCTTGCTGACCGTCTAGTTCGGCCTCCTCCATAGTCTCACCCCTCCAGCAGCGAGCGTTTCCCCAGCAAACACCACTAACTGCACTGCTCTCGGGCTGTCTTGCTTTTCTCGGAAGTATTTTTCATTAATACTCTTCGTTAAACCTTTTCCCTCGTGAGTGTCCTTCTTTGTTTTCTTTATTGTATCCTGTTGTAATAAGAGGATTTTGTTTTTTTATACCAATTTGGAAAACTTCCTTCCTGCCATTCAGATTCTCTCTTCAGATGTCAATATCAGAGATAATGGTCCATTGCTGGCCCCGGGCTGCAGGGTGAGGGCGGAAACAAGCTAGCCGTGGTCTCTGTGCCGGTCAGGTCGACACATTTCATGTGTGCTGAGTGGCCCAGTGTGTGTCGACAGTGGCATACTGTTCGCTCCTGCAACACCGGGGCATTAAAATGCATGGCTGGTGGTCTGAAAACTGTCAGCGTTTTCTAATCCATGCACTCTTTGAAAAGTCAATAGGATTTCTAAAGAAGTTAATCACTCAGAACAAAGTTGGATTCATTGGAAATGCCAACCTGCTTGATCAAAATCCACTCTTCCTAGCTTAAGACATACCTACATCTTTTTCCAAAGCAGATTCTGTTCAACAGTTTCCTTCTGATGAAATTCTAAATAATAAATCAGGCTTTAAAAAAGATCTAGGGCAATAAGAGAAACATGTAACTTAGCATGACTTGCTTGTAAAATTGATCATGAAAACTGGTTATTAACTTCCAGAGTCCTGTTCAAATAAAACCTTAATTTCCAAAGGGGCCTACATACTAACTAGTATTAGCATTGTTGTGCTTTAAAAGCCCTACTGGCAGGTGGTGGGAACATGGGGGAAGGGGACCTACAGGATCACTTACTCCAACTTCACGGGTAATAAGGACATGAGTCCAAGGAGTGAAAGAAATGAAAGGACCCAAGCAGTTTACCATTAATCGGCACCAGCTCCAAAACCACCACTCATTTCATCCCATGCCACTGCCGCTTCATTTGAGGTAGGGTCAGGTAATCCAAAGTATGATGAGAAATCACAGAAGCGTTTCAAAGGTAGACACTACATTTCCCTCTTGACCCCTGGCCACTTCCCAGTCTCCTGGTGCCTTAACTTCTGTCTGATTCTGCCTGATTCTAACAAAGCAGACAACTAACTGTTGTTATATGAATGGGACAGAGTGGAAGTGAGTCCTCGGGTAACATTCTCTGTGGAGGTGGTACCTGTGTGGGGTCTTGGCCCCTCTCAGCCATCCATCCACTGTTTCACTAAATGCACTTTGAGCATCCATCATATACAAGGCACAAAGAGCACCAAATCCCTGCAAATTAGGGAGGAAAATAAGACAGTCTTCCTGGAGATGCTCACAGTCCAGCCCTGGAGACAAACAGGGAGACAGACAAACACCTCACAGTCGACATGACGTCATTAAAGGAATGTCCAACGGTTGGGTTTCAAGGCAGCTGCCCGTCTGCTAAAATGTCAGGGTTCAGGCAGCTGCCTGGGTCCTCAGTTCTTGGAGTGCTCTTGGTGGAAAAATGACCAGACATCCCAAAGTAAGGCAGGCATGATACAACATTTCCTGAGGAAGAGAAAGAGAGCTTTGCAGAGTAAGACAGTTTACAAAGTGGAATATGTTTGCCATAGACACAAACAGGCCTCCCTTGCCAGGGCAGTTAGGCAAAGAGGCCTTGAACATGCCGGTGGTACCCTTTATACCACCTGGGCTGTGCCTTCCTCGTGATTCAGACGTCACCTTGAAACCAGAGTCTCTCTGTCCGTGCAGACCTCCCAAGGGCCTCTCTGAGAAGCATGGGGGGTGGGGGAGGTGGGCTGCAGGATAATTAGTTGAGGCTGTTGTAGGTCACCTTCAAGACTGTTGTACCTATTGCCAGGCTGGAGAGTTCCACATCCTTTTGCAGTGGACATGCTCAGTTCTGACTGGTAGATTGGCAGGGTGGTCCCTCCTCCCAAGTGTGAGCAATCACTAGAGACAAAATTAAGGTCTGTGGCTCCAAGATGGCAGCCTGGGGGCTCCGCCCTTGTCCTCCTTCCCCAGGAGAGTTGTTCCTACCAAAATAACCTAACACAACTTCTCTGGGGGTCAGGGAAGGCAAAGGATGAGGGGGCACACAGGCAGAGAGTGCTGTGCAGCAAATATAATTCGGCAGGTTTTGCTTATTCCTTGGCAGTAAGTAGCAAGAGAAGTTCTCCTGAAACTGTCATATGCACACACGTCACCTGGGGATCTTATTAATGTGCAAATTCCATAGGTCAGGGGAAAGGTCTGAAATCCCACCTGCTAACAAGCTCCCTGGGGAGGCCACTGAGCTCCATGTGCCCCATGTGCTCTGAGTGACAAGAGCTACCCAGGAGATGGAGGTGGAGGCGGAAAGGACAGGCAGCAAAGCGTTTTGAATGCCTGCCATGCTCCAGAACTTGGATTTGCTCTTGCAAGTAGTAGGAGTTACAAATATATTTGAATATCTTCAAACTGAAGTCGGCTTTCTAAGTTGATCAGAAACTCAAAAGTCATTTCCACAGGGAAGCTTTGTCAGCCTCCCCCGTGGCGTGCACGCACTTCTTGAGCTGTGCAGCTCTGAAAGTTAGTGCTGATCCACCATCTACGAATTCAGCAGACTGTGGGCACCGGCAACACAACTGTGTCTTTCTCAGTTTTGAATCCTCAACCTAAATGCACCCAAAACCAACCACTGTGTGTGGTCCATAGTTTTTCTATGCACCTGGGTCACATGATATCCTTGTTCTAAATCAGTGGTTCTCAGACATTCACCTACATCAGTGTCACCTGGAGAGCCTGTGCAACACAGATTGCTGGATCCCACCCCAAAGTTCATAATTCATTGAGCTGGTGGTAGAGGCTGAGAGTTTGCACATCTTTACCTCTTTATTTTTTTTGAGACAGTCACACTCTGTCACCCTGGGTAGAGTGCTGTGGCATCATAGCTCAAAGCAACTTTAAACTCCTCGGTTCAAGCCTACAGAGTAGCTGAGACTATAGGCACCTGTCACAATGCCCAGCTAGTTTTCCTGTTTTTAGTAAAGATGAGATCTTGCTTTTGCTCAAGCTAGTCTTAAACTCCTGACAAGTAATCCACCCACCTCAACCTTCCAGAGTATTAGGATTACAGGCTGAGCCGCTGCACCCAGTCAGAGTCTGTAGTTCTCACATGCACACAGGTAACAGAGACACTACTGGCCTGGGGACTACTCTTTCAGAATCACTGGGCTAGAGGAGACCACCGATTATTGATGCCTCATAAATAAGGTGAAGTAGTTTAGTGGTAGCTAAAGGCATGGACCCAATCTATGAAATCTTGGGCCGATTACTCTACCTCTTCAGGCCTCGTTATAAAATTGTTCTAAAATAAAGATGAGGGGCCAGTGTGAAGATTCAGTGAGCTAAGGGATAGATGGAACACTCAGTAATTGCAAATAAGTATTAAGTATTGAACACACCCCACTTGCTGATGGTACAGATACAATAAAACAGCTTTTAAACAAAGCTGAGATGTGTTTCTTTACAAATAGACTAGGCAAATGTGAAAATAACCCCCAATTTTTTAATCTGTAAGAATATCTTCAAATTGAAAGCATATGTTCTCACTTCTACATGAATGTTAGAGGCATTGTTCATAATTAGGGTGACCAGACGTCCCGCTTTTGGTGGGACAGTCCCACTTTCTAACAATTTGTCCCACGTTCCGCAGCGTTTTAAAAACGTCCCGATTTTTGGAAAGAATGCACAAACAGGTGGGAGAACAGAAAGGGAATATATGGTGTTTGGCTGCCATGTCGCTATTTCACCAGAATATGAATTTTATATTATTTTTGTTAATTTTATAATGTTAAACTGTAATAATAACAAATAATTATTGAGAAGTGATTACCGAGAACTGCTTATCAAAGTTTGCACTGTGGTCAGGCCCTGCCCTGGCCCCACCCCGCCCCCCTGCCATGTTGTCCGGCTTTACAAATGTTAAAATCTGGTCACCCTATTCATAATGTCAAAAGCTGGGAAGAGCCCAGAGGCCTGGGCTGAGCAACACGAGGTGTGTATCCACGCAGTGGGTATCACTCGACATGAAAAGGAGAGGAGAGCTGACACGTGCGGGCTCCATCACAGTGAGACAAGACAACACTGTGTGAGAGAGAGGAGTCTGACCGAGGCCCCACGTTGCACGATCACCCTTAGTTAAAGTGTCCAACACAGACTGAGCACGGTGGCTCAAACTTATAATCCCAGCACTCCAGGAGGCCAAGCTGGGTGGATCACCTGAGCTTGGAGTTTGAGACCAGCCTAAGCAAGAATGAGACCCTGTCTCTACTTAAAAATTAGAAAAATTAGCCAGGTGACATGGTGGGCGCCTGTAGTCCCAGCTACTCAGGAGGCTGAGACAAGAGGGTTGCTCACACCCAAGAGTCTGAGGTTGCTGTGAGCTATGATGCTTGAGACTCTAGCTGAAACAGAAAAAAAAAGTGTTCAACACAGGCAGATCCGTACAGAGAGGGAAAGCAGATTAATGATTGCCAGGGCTAGAAAAAGGAGGGAATGTGGGATGGTGCCTGTGGCTCAAAGGAGTAGGGCGCTGGCCCTATAGGCCTGGAGCTGGCAGGTTCAAACTCAGCCCAGGCCAAAAAAAGAAGGGAATGGGAGTGACTGCTAATGGTGTGGGATTTCTTTGGGGGATGATGAAAATGTTCTGGAATTAGTGATGGTACCATCACCACTATCTAATTATTATTAG
This sequence comes from Galagoides demidoff, assembly GCA_963574575.1. NCBI lineage: Eukaryota > Metazoa > Chordata > Mammalia > Primates > Galagidae > Galagoides > Galagoides demidoff. The sequence continues at coordinate 2,404 of CAUYQV010099429.1, read as the reverse complement.
AAAGTATTTTAGTTTAGTCTTGAGATATATTAAAACCCCCTGAAAGGTATGCTTAAAAGGGTGAATTTTACAGTTACGTGAATTATATCTCAACATACAAAAAATTTTAAGACTCTGTAATCCTAGTTGGTGATAATACCATTTTCATTTCAGAATTGCACCAGGCTCGTGAACTTGTGAAACACAACTAGTCCAGACTGAGCTGTACAGTGCACGTAAAACACGTCTTAGACGTCAAAGACTTAGTTCAAAAAAAGAAAAGAACATAAAACATCTAAATACATTTTTCACGTTGAAATCAAATGTTAATATGTTATCATGACACTAACGATCTAGTTATCTAAAACATAGTATTAAAATAAACTTATTTATTTTTGTTTTCTAAATGTGGCTACTAGAAATTAGAAAGTTTAGTATGCGGTTTGCATTTGGGGCTCACATTATGTTTCTTTTGGCTAGAGCCGCCTTCGAGGTCCCCCCAGTAGGTGAAATGTTTTTGTGGAGCCATAAGAAAAGTGTGCACATCTGGGGTCTAGCTAGCGAGGCTGGCCTTTTCCTTTACATAGAAGGCTCTGTACCCAAGGCCTGATTAGCACTGCCCCATTAGCATGACTTAACACGTGTAAACAGGACAATTCAATGGATGTTTCCAGTTTTTGTTCTTTGATTAGAAGGCCACCTGCAAAAATAGAGCCTTGTTATCTCAAAGAGCAACGTTCTGGGCCATTATTATTTCAGAAAGTACTTTTTGTGTCTCTTGCTAATGAACTACACAACAAGTCATCTGAAAAAGAAATTCTTAAGGCATGATTTTTTTTCCTCTTGAGAAAAAAAATCAAGCTTTTTTCCCAAGGCTCACATCTTGCATCAAAACATTCTTAACCTTGACACGTACTTTAGTTATCAGTGAAAACTGATCATAAGAGCTCTCCTGGAAGAAAAAATTATTTTAAAATAAGGCAAACACAAGGATGTATTTGGTAGGCAACACAGCTTAGGGCAATTCATTTAAATGGTGTAACAATATGTATGAATAAGACAGTTAAATCAGTTGATTGCTTTAAAAAAGTCAGAATATCTTTTGGTTATACAAAACAACAGATATTATTTTTAAAAATTTCAAAAATAGCAACAAGAAAAGAGAAGTAAATAACCAACACTCCTGATCACACCATTAGGGACAACTGTTGTTAACCCATAGATATCTACCTTTCTAGGGGAAAAAGTCCTGGTAAGTCAAAATTTTTCTATAGAGAGAAAATTGGTTCAATTTTTGTTATTGACTACTGGTCAACAGATAGTAGAACATTTATTTTTGAGCCAATCAAGAATAATTCTATTGGTACTCTAAATTTTGAGAAGATGATTCCACTTTTTATAGGTTTAATTAAATAACATCTTTGTGTTACAATTTAGTGGTCTCTCTGCACGTAATCCTTTTGCCTTAACTTCAACCAAACAAGAAAGATATTTACACTGCACACACGGATGATGTGGGTGGGCATGTCTCTATACATTTTTCTTTCCTCTTCACCAAGAAGTTTGTATAAAAATATTTACTGCTTTCCTGTGGATGCGTGTAGGGGGGTTGGGTGGGGGAGTGTTCATGTCTTGAAGCAGGAGGATGGATTATTCGCTGGAGTTTTTATGGACCCATATTCAAGTATTTTCCCAGCTGTGTTTACAGCTTTGGGTTTGTAAGCCTCTTGAGAAGTAATCAGTTTTGATCATCTTAAATCCCAGAGTAAATTTTCTTTTCTGGAGATTATTCTAGTTGCTAATACAGGTTAGTCTGGCCTATTGAACCATCTTTTAGTGCTATGACCTTCAGAAATGAAAGCTGTGGTTTTGCTCTCAGATGAAGAAAAAGAGATATGACTCAGATTCTTCTCTGCAAGAGGTGAGATTTGAGAACACCTTTGCTCTTTCTAAAAAAATTCACTTTGGGAGGCTGAGGTAGGTGGATTGCTTGAGCTCTGGAGTTTAAGACCAGTCTGAGCAAGAGCAAGACCCCATTGCTACTAAAAACAGAAACAATACCCAGGCATAGCTGTGGACATCTGTAGTCTCGGCAACTCAGAAAGCTGAGGCAGGAGGCTTTCTTGAACTCAGGAGTTTGAGGTTGCTGTGAGCTATGATGCCACAGCACTGTGTCCATCCTGACAACAGAGAGAGACTCTGTCTCAAGAGCAAAAAAATGATATTATACCTTGTCTTTTTTTTTTTTTTTTTTTTTTGGTCATTTCTTTCTGGATGTCTGATGTCTTCAAAACAGTGTGAGCCCTGTTAGAGCTAAGCTCTTTATCCGATTCTAGTTCATGTTTTATAACTTCTATAGTATAACACAGCACACACATTATTCTCTCGGTAATACTTGTTTCCTGACTAATGAGAAGTACAAATG
>CAUYQV010099428.1:0-33741 GCA_963574575.1 Galagoides demidoff | reverse complement strand
TGAACCTAGCTACTTAACATCATTTGATCTTCAACAAGCCTATTAAAAATATGCAGTGGAGGAAAGACTCCCTATTTAACAAATGGTGCTGGATGAACTGGCTGGAGACCTGTAGAAGACTGAAACTGGACCCCCACCTTTCACCATTAACAAAAATTGATTCTCACTGGATAAAAGATTTAAACTTAAGACATGAAACTATAAAAATAGTAGAAGAGAGTATAGGGAAAAACACTTGAAGAAATTGACCTGGGAGAATATTTTGTGAGGAGGACCCCTGAACAATTGAAGCAATATCAAAAATACATTACTGGGATCTGATCAAACTAAAAAGCTTTTGCACAGCCAAGAGCACAGTAAGTAAAGCAAAAAGACAACCTTCAGGATGGGAGAAAATTTTTGCGCGTTATGCTTCTGACAAAGGTCTGATAACTAGAATCTACAGAGAACTCAAACTAATCAATAAGAAAAGAATAAATAACCCTGTTTCTATGTGGGCAAGAGATTTGAACAGAAACTTCTCTGATGAAGACAGGCACATGGCCTACAAACATATAAAAAAAAAAAGGTTCATAATCCTTAATCATCAGAGAAATGCAAATCAAAACCACTTAGAGATATCACCTACTCCAGTAAGATTAGTTCACATCACAAAATCCCAAAACTGCAGATGTTGGCATGGATGCGGAGAAAAGGGAACACTTCTACACACTGGTGGGAATGCAAGCTAATACAGCCTTTTTGGAAACAAGTTTAGAGAACACTAAAGGAACTAAAAGCAGACCTACCATTTGATCCTGTAATTTCTCTACTCAGTATATACCCAGATGATCAAAAATTATTTTACAACATTTACAGTAGAATGTTTATTGCAGCCCAATTCACAATAGCCAAGACATGCAAACAGCCCAAGTGCCCATGGACCCATGAATGGATTAATAAATTGTGGTATGTATACCATGGAATACTATGCAGCCATAAAAATGACAGAGATGTCACATCTTTTATGTTTACCTGGATGGAGCTGGAACATATTCTTCTTAGTAAAGTATCCCAAGAATGGAAAAAAAAGTATGCAATGTACTCGATACTACTATGAAATCAATATATAACCACCTACACAATCATACAAATGGCAAAACATAACTATAGTCCATAAAGTAGAAGGGAAGAGGAGAAAGAGGGGTAGGGAGAAAGAATATGGGAGAAGGGAGGGCATTCAGGGGGACCTCACCTAATGTGCATGATGCAATGATACATTTCAAAGCTATTAAGAAATGAGGATAATTGTGATGAAGGTGTTACTTGGTTCAATGTAAACATTTCACGTTGTATATCAAAGCAGTACCCTGGACCCCATAAATGCATCAATGTACAAAGTCATGATTTAATAAAAAATAATTAATTATAAAAAATTAATAAAATGTAAAAAAAGGACACCAGGGTTAATTTCAGGTGTCAACTAACTTGACTGATTTAATGAATACCCAGATATCTGGTAAAGCATTATTTCTGGATATGTCTATGAGGATAGTTCTTGAAGATATTAGCGTTTATATACATTGACTGAGTTAAAAAACACCTCACCAGTATGAATGGGCTTATTCATTCTGTTGAGAGCCCAGCTAAAAGAAAAAAGTGGAGGAAAGTTTAATTCTCTCTCTGTATAGATAGATAGATAGATGGATGCATAGATAGATGATTTATATGTATTCAAATATTTATATACTATAAATATATTTAGATATTTATATATGAATATCCCATTGAGTTTTTTTCTCCCAGACTACTACACAGGACCATGAGCTTTTAATTGGTTTATTGGTTTATCCTTTTTAAAGCAATGACCAAACTGATTCTGATGCAAGTAGTTGTAAACTGCAGGTTGAGATATTTAACGTAAGGAATAAATTAGGAGAGAAAAGAAGGGTAAATATCAAAGGTAAAGGTTCTAAAATGACTGAATTGATAATGGAACTATAAAAAGACCATCAATATATCCTGAGAAAGCTTTAAGTCAGTGGTTCTCAAACTGCGGGTTGTGACCCCTTTGTAACAATGAAAATACATTGCAGAATTAGGAAGGTTGAGAACCACTGCTTTAAATGATAATGTAATAGATTCAGTTTAAATTTGGAGTTGTCTATACAATCCTGGAAAAAATCAGCATTCAGTTTCATTGTAATTTATAAACACTGAGAATGAGTAGATAGGCCCATTAATTAATCGAAGAAAAGCTCATTAAACCAGGCAGAGTGAGGGGAGCCTATTCCTACCTTCAGCAAAGGACATCAAAGATGACATTTGCCTTTCTGTCAGAGTCATCTGTGCTACTATTGGTGTTTGGGTCACCAGCAGTCGCCTAAGTACTCATGGGCATAAGTACATGTCTTGTTCTTTGTTTTTAATAGGACATTATCGTACCCATCACTGCTTCACCAAGGTTCCAGGACCAAACATTAGTCTAGAGAAGGGCCACAGAGTTCTTTCGTAGCAAAGCACAGTATAATGTACCAGAGCAGCCATGTGTGGAGGTTCCTTTTGGCCTCTCTGGCTAAAGACTAGAGCCTTCTCTTTCAGAAAAGGCTGACATGCCCCTTCTCTGCCCCTTCCTGCTGGTCTTGATCTTTTTACATGGAATCCTCTTTTAACCTGCTTTGCCTCCACACTGGTGCCAGATTCTCTTTCTCTCCCTGCGGTTGAAGTCAGTACCATGCCCCTATTCCTACCCTAATTTTATTAATACCTTATAAATCAAGGGACTGAAACTTTATCCAGAAGCCCTAAGGGGCTCTCTTGGCATAGAGAATTTACTACTGCACAGTGGGAATGGGAGGACTAATTCCAGTTCACTCTGCCAATTAAAGTTCTCACTAATTACATAGGAAGCAAGCAGGACCAACACATGTCATTGTGCAGGTTGGATGGGCTGTGCCCTGCACAAGTAAAAGAGCATCCAGAAGCTTAACTGCAGGCCACACTTTGGGGCTACAGCCATGTGCCCTCACATATGGCTTCATCTACCCAGAGATCTGCTTTCTTCTTGGTTCCAAGACCCATCTGGCCCAGACAGGGCCCTACCTGGGGGCCACCATCAGTGGCCAGTCTCCTGAAGGTAGCCTTGACTCATTGCGGAAGGCTCTACTCATTCCAGATTCTACCTTACACTCAAGGAGTTATATCCTTGGCAAATCACTTTCATCTAGGTTTAAGCATTAATTTCTGGTAGATCCAAGAATTGGGGGGATAAGGAGTACCAATGTGTTATTTCCTATTATGAATATGTAAAATATAATTCTATTGCTACAGGCAATTGTAATCTAGCAGGTCAGAAAATACATGCTCAAATAACTGATCAAAACAGTGAAATAAAAGAAGCACAAAGTCTTTCATGAGTTTAGGTAGGGAAGACTTCTGACTAAAGTAACTGAGATCTTCCAGGAGATAGTAACATTTAAGCAGCCATTGAGAGGTGGACAGAATTTTAACAGGAAATGGGAGAACTGTGTTTAGAAAAAACTTATCTCAGCGGCAAGATAGTCATCAAGTATGGAGACTCACGGAAGCCATGATGCTTTCGGGGAGCGTGCACGTGATTCTAGGAGGATGAGTGAAGGCAATGGGAAATAATACTGCAAAGATGTACTCCAAAGAGAAGATCCTTCCGCCCTTCACATGATCCAGTCCTATAATTGCTTTGAAACCATGTAGCCCAGAGCAGCTGCATGACCACTCTGGTCTCTTCTCCAGAATGGGCTCCACTTTTTTCTCTTATACATGTCAGAAGTTAAAAGTAAAAACAATGAGATCCATTCTTCTAATCTGATTTCATTTTTCTTTTCTTTCTTTTTCTGTCTTTCTTTTTTTTTTTTTTTTTGAGACAGAGTCTCTTCTCCATCTCCCTTGGAAGAGTATAGCATGTCATAACTCACAGCAACTTCAAACTCTTGGGCTCATATGATCTTCCTCCCTCAGCCATCTGAGTAGTAGGGATTATAGGCACACAGTTTTTTTTTCGTTTTTCTTTTTTTTTTAGTGTTTAGTAGTGACAGGGTCCTGCTCTTGCTCTTTCTCTGGCTGCTCTCAAACTCCTGAACTCAAGCAGTCTGCCTACTTTGGCCTCCCAGAGTGCTAGATTACAAGTGTGAGCCACGGTGCCCAGTCCTGACCTCATTTTTCAGATGGGAAGTGGGGCTAAAAAAGATACAAGAGGCCCAGACAGCACCCCATAACCAGTTAATGGCAGATCAGAACCAGAACCCAGGCTCTTTTCACTTCGCAGAGGTGGCTTATACTGGAAGACTAATAATCTCATGTACACAGCATAGTCCATGAGAAAATAAATTGAGCTAAGAGTTTACCCAGCACACTTCCTGGGACATAGATGTGTATATTGTTTCTATAAAAATGTATAAATTTTCACGAAAGAAGAAAGAATTCATTATCTTAGGTATCCCTATTGCTGGGATATATCACAACACATGCTAACAAAAGAAGTATTTAGATGGAGGACTTTCAGAGTCAGGGCACTGGAACAAGGCTGGAAAAACAAGTTGTTGCCAAATTTTGAAGGTCCTTACACATCGCCCTCAGGAACTGGATTCCTTTCAATAGGCAATGCACATCTATTAAACTTTCTAAACTGTGGAACAAGATTATGGGATCTAATTTCTGTTTTAATTACCTTAATGTAACTGTGCAGTTCTCTTAAGGAAGGCGTGAGCTTTCTCTCTGCCTTTGTTGTTCTCCAAGTGGAACCAAATAGTTCAGATAGCTGAGTTTAGTTTGTTTTTTTTTTCTTTTCATTGCCTTTCTGTTGTTCCTAACTTACAGTTTCTTTGAATTTCTTTCAGACTCTATTTAAGAAGACGCTTAAGAGTAGCACAGCACCTCCTGAGATTTCTTTCCACTGAGTGTGAGAAACCAAAAGCTCGCAATGGCTGAGGGAGATACTCCCATTCAATGGGCCTTTTTGTGCTCCCAGGTCCTGTGTTAGGAGATAGTTACACAGTCAAGAGTTCCTAAGGATGCATGATCCTGACTTTCCCTAGAAGGTTTGATCACAGCCTAGACCGCAGCTGCAATTGCACTGTTCAGCACAGTGTACAAGCTTTGGAATTTAAATTTAGAGATCTTTTAGCAACTCTGTCTGGGGAACCTTCCAAATCTATAGTCTGATTTCTTTCAGAGACTAGACAAAAATTTACAAAATATCAGCCAGTTTTCTCTTTAGAAGTTGAAGGTAAAAATGCACACTAGCTCAAAGAAGCCAAGCAAAATTCAGAACTTCCCTTATGACAATGAACCAGCCCTTGACCCTCCTGGGTGATGTATCTGTATAATGTATTTTTTCCAGGAAGCAAGGATCTGATCAAGAAATTCTAGATGGAATTGAAACTGATTTTTCTTAAATTTTTAAAAGAATTTATAGTATTTTAATATATATATATTACCTAGGACTTTCGACGGGACTAAGTAACATTTATGGCTAAGTTGATGTTTATTTCAAAAATGATGTTATTATGTAATTGAAAATATATAAATGTAACTTACCATATAGAATCCGTTTTGGACATTTTTACTGTCTAAAATATTTAAATCTGTGGGTATCTGTACAAATGCAATCCAAAGGTAATAATTACAGTGCCAAAATCCAAGGGTCTTTTCACTGTTATAAATTGTTTCTTAAAAAGTAGAATTTAATCCCAGCTCCATGTAGGATTTTCAGTTGCATTACTCGGAGTGACTTTCAAGCAATGGATTTTTTTTAAACTTTATTAAAAAAAATCTAAATTCCTGTTTCTCTTATTTCTTAAATGTCATATACTTTGTGGTGCTTTCTTATTAAAGCTATTGTTTTAAAATGAAGCCCAGAGACTCCTGATCTCAGCAACTAATCTTCTTGAATATACTTTTGCTTTGGGGCAAGTACAACTTAATATTCATAACTGTTGGAATGGCAGGAGCAGAAAGTGAAAAGAATCACTGTGATTCCCAAGCTTTAGGTATTGGGGCTAAATAGCTGATGTGAACAACTTATCAGGGGATTGGCAACATTATTAAAGTATCATGTAAAGCCAAGATCACTCTGAGTCTCAAAAATCTGGGGAAAGGAAAACTCTAGTACTAGTTAACATTTCAATAAAGTGTGGCTAAGGAGAAAATGCCTGGTATCAAGAGATCTCAATGGGCTAGTTTTGAGCAAAACAATAAAGCAAAGACAAAGCTGTAAAATAAAAATATATCCCAGTGATGACATTTGAAAACTGAAAACCAATTAAGGCAATTTTGATATCACACAGAATTAAGTCATTTTATGAGAAGTTTAATTACAGTCAAGGAAGTGAGGTGCCTGTGTGTGCTCACAGAGTGTTATTGCTCTTTACCCACAGCAGTCACAAAATAATTCCATATACGTGCACAAAAGAGTTTTCGCAGTTAATTTTTCTATTTCCTGGCTTGGCATCTGTAGCTCCAGCGGCTAAGGTACCAGCCACATACACCAGAGCTGGTGAGTTCAAATCCAGCCTGGGCCCACCAAACAACAATGACAACTACAACCAAAAAATAGCTGGGCATTGTGGTGGGCGCCTGTAGTCCCAGCTACTTGGGAGGCTGAGGCAAGAGAATGGCTTAAGCCAGAATTTAGAGGTTGCTGTGAGCTGTGATGTCATAACACTTCACCCAGGGCAACAGCTTGAGGCTCTGTCTCAAAAAAAAAAATTTTTTTTCTATTTCTTGAAATTAACATATAGTATACATCACATTGCAAAGGGTAAGAACTACAAATAATTCTTAGATTTTAGAGATGGTGGAAGAATTTTTTTCTGGAGAAGCTCAACATTAGCTCCTTGCTTTTAAGTGAGAATATTTCATTGAAATTAAGAAATAGCAAATGATGGAACATATACATTTCTGTCTATTCATTTCTTTTTGTATTTCTGTCAATGTAAAATGGAGATATACCATTTTATGTACTGACTCAGTAAATAAGATCATGTACCATTGGTTAATACATGGGCTCAGAATGGGACATATGAACATATCGGTTATGCTGGAAATAGAATACTGAAATGGATTTATCAGTATTTAAGAAAAAAGTAACTTTAAAATTTCTAAAAATATTCCTTGATAATGTATTTTGCACCCTAAGTTGAAAAAATTTGAAAAGAAAAGAAAAAATCAGACTTAACCCTCCATCCTTAAACCTAAGTGAAGAGGAAAAATTAAAAATGTCTCACATAGAAGATAAGCAGCGATGAGAGAATTTAATCATGTTTTATATGAGCATTTAAAACATCTAAGAGAGTTACATAAACCATGCAAAAAAAATATGATAATAGAAACAAGTATCATGGCAACTATAAAAACAGACTATACAGGAAAAATAATACTAAGGAACATGCAAATAAAAAATGTATTCTGGAAGGAAATAATCTAAGATGAGAAAAAAGTCCCCATAAGGATTTCAATTTCTCTTCTGTAGGAGACTGTAAGGAGAACATTAATTTTATAAAATGGGAGCATTAAGGAAAAATGTAATCAAACAAAAAATTAGATGGGAGCTAAATGGCAGAAGCAAGAAACCAACTTAAGAAGCAAAAACCACCACTATGGAATTAAAAAATGTGTCAGAGAAAGCTCTATAAATAAGAGACATAATCAACACTGTAAAAAATATCAAACTTTCAGGGAAAGGAGTGCAATTATGGTGACTAAAGAAGGGTAAAGATGTTGAGATCCATGGGTTTAGGAGAAGATTGTACATAGAGACAACAGGTAAAAATGATACCGCAAAAGAAATATTGTGTCCCTAAAGGAGGTAAGTCAACAAAGGCAATGAGAAAAGGCTGTAACATATAATCAAGCAAAATAAGAAAGACTTGAGTTAAGAGATTTAAAGGATTCATTATACTGTAGGAAAAATTTTTACAGCAATCTACACTGAGAAAAAGTCAGATGAAATTTTAAAAGAAAAAATTCTTTAGTTAGAAGTGTGTGTGCACATGTGTGCATGCATGTGTGTAAATAAATAATGAGAAGGTGAAATGTCAGGCTGATCTCAGACTTTTGTTAAATCTAATGTCAAAAGACATCAGAAGACAAGAGAACAAATGTTAGCAGCGTTCAATGGTGTTTTAGTTCATTTGTGTTGCTGTAACAGAATACCACAAGCTGGGTAATTTATAAAATAAAGAAATATTTCTTACAGTTCTGAAGGCTGGGAAGTCCAAGGTCGAGAGGCCCACATCTGGCAAGGGCCTCCTTGCTCTGTCATCTCATGGCAGAAAGCAGGAGGGCAAGAGAGCGTGAGAGCAAGCTGGAAGAGAGGACTGAACTCCCTTTTATAACAGCCCAGTCCCTCAGTAAAGACATTAATCCATTCATGAGGGCAAAACCCTCCTGACCTAGTCACCTCTTAATGATCCCACCTCTTAAAACTATCACAATGGCAATTAAATTTCAACATGAGTTTTGAGGGGCCATTCAAACCATAGCAAATGGAGAAAAAATGTTTAACTACAGATTACTATGCACAAACAAGTTGTCAAACAAATATGAGGGCAACAGGAAGTTATTATACAAATAAAACAAAGCAACAATCAAAAAATAGAGAATAGGCAACTCATAAGACCTTCCTAGAAAAAAGGAAAGAAAATACTTAATGTTAAAAATCTAACCAACTAAGGATGCTTGATTGGAAATGCTTGGCTGAAAGGTGAAAGGCATCTATCCATACTCAAAGACAGTGAAAGAATAACTACAAAAGGTAAAGGAAGCATGAGTCAAAATGTATCCTCAGCTATGTTATCATTCGGCTATAAAGGGAAAAGAAAGACATTCTTATTCATGGGGGGAATGCAGCAGCAAAGAAAGCCTTCTGGAGAAAAATAAAATCAAGCAAGCAAAACAAACTACTTAGTTAAGATTTTCCCGAGAGATAATTTTTTTTTTTTTAAATTCAGAACTGAGAAACAATAGCAAAAGAACTGACGGCAAGTTTTGAATTCACCAAAATAAAAACAAAGTTGAAAATGTAGAAATCAGAGAAAAATTATAGTACCTTGAATAATATAGATATAACAATATAGCTTAGAACATTTGGAAGGAATTAATGCTGTAAAACATAGCTGGTTGCCAATATGACAAATGACTTCTACTTATTGGATAGGAATTCCCACTTACTAGGCCGGCAGAATGCAGGGAAGGGTAGCAGGAAGTGGGCATAAAGTGGAAATGGCTAATGCTATTTGAAAAATTAGCAAATTTTGTTAACATAAAACAGTATTTTCTTTTCTTCTTCCTCCTCTTCCTCCTTCTTCTTTTTAAGAAGACCCATCAAGAGTGAAGATGGTCTTGGCAGGTAAACTATGCTTTGGAGTATGCCTGAAATTCTCTGTAATTGTATGTACATCAAGTTCTTAAGCATTTCTTAAACCATTGCACAATGTACTCCATACTGATCATGATATGGAGAAGAGCAGTAGATGCCAGGCAAGGTGCAGTCTGTGCATGACACATGGAACTCAGTAGATAGGGTGTGGACTACGGAGGCGACTGCTTGAGTATAATAATTACAGCTTTATCACTTACCTACTGTGTGGTCTTGGACAAGTTACTTAACTTCTCTTCACTTCTTTTATATAATAAAGGATGATAGCAATGTCTACTTTATAAAGTTGGGGGGATTAAATGAGTTAATATAAATCAAATGCTTAAACATTCTATTGCAAATGCCCTTGTGATAAAATGATATATTTTTATTCTTTTGGGTAGATACCTAGTAATGGGATTGTGAGATTGAATGGAAGGTCAACTTTTACTTCTTTGAGAATTCTCCATGGAGTACTATTCAGCCAGAAGAAAAAAATGGAGACTTTACATCTTTTGTGTTTATCTCCATGAAGTTGAAACAAAGTCTTCTTAGCAAGGTATCATGAGAATGGAAAAACAAGTATCCAATGTACTTAATGCCAACATGAAACCATTCTATAAACAACTACATGCCCACACAATAGACATACACAGGATATTCTAATGAGGGAGGAGAGGAAAGGAAGGTAGATGATTTGTGGGTTCTCACCTAATGTGTGCCATGTGAGGGTGTTCAGCACGCCCCCTGGGTGAAGAGCTCAGCTACAACTTGAATTTTATCTTAAAAATGAAAACAATGTAACCTAAATGCTGGGCCTTTATATTAATCTGAAATTAAAAAAAAAATTTTTAAAGGGAAAGAAATCAAATGCTTAAGTGTTTCCTGACATATAGTAAGTATGAGTGAAGCTAAAGTTTATCTCTATCGCAGTAACTCGTGCGCCATTTCCCGCAGAGCTCCTCAGCATTTCTCTCCCTCCGAGTGAAGGAAGAAGGGGTGTGTTCTGGTCTCCTCTCTGGAGGATGCTAACCTTGAAGACTTTTTATTTTATTCTAAGTGTAATGATAAAACATTGAAAATTTAAAATCAGAGAATAACACAAGCTGACTTTATTTAGAAAAGCAATTTTATGGTTGTATACATGGTGAGTTGGAGAGAGACCAGAATACATTTAGAAAGGTCAATTAGGAGGTTACTGCTACTGTCCAGAGAGATGGTGTGGGTTGGACCAGCAGGATGGCAATGGAAATTAGAAGCAGAATAATTTGAAATTTTTTCAAGACTTATAAACGAATTAAATGTTAGAGGGGAAAAAAAGGAAAAGGATAAAAAATAACTTCTTTTTTTCTTTTGATCCACTGGATGGAGGGGATAATATTTCATGTGGGGAACAGGTTTGTGGGGATTGTGGGGATTAAATCAAGAGCTTCCTTTGAGATATATTACGTTTGTGATGTCTAGTAAACATTCACGTGGAGACACTAAGTTGGTATAAATACAAGACTGAGATTTTTGAGGAAGATTGGGTTAAAGTATATTTTTGATACTCATCCTCATGTAAATTATAGTTTAAAAGTCCCGTGACTAGATGTGATCATATGGGGAGAAAATAAAGAAAAAAATTAAAGGTCACCAGAATGGGGCCTTAAGACCCTTCAACACTTAGAGTTTAGTTAAAGGACAGACAAGCAGAGAAAGAGAAAAGGAAAGCTATGAAAAGCTAGAGAGTGTAATCAGCAAGGGAGTCAAGAGTCTAGACTATTTGAAAGAGAAGGGAGGAGTCATCTGCACTGAAATATTCTTCTAAGTCAAATAATATGAACATTCAGAAGTGTAAGCTGGATTTGGCAATATAGAACACACCAGTAAATTAATAAGAACAGTTTAAAGGAAAGGCTGGACATGGACCTGGATGTAGGTTGCCCAAGGTAGTGCAGAGGAGTGTTCAAGTACAGACAATTCATTAAGTTTTGCCTTCAAAGACAGCAAGGCAATTAGATAATATTTAGGGGAAAATATATAGTCACTGAAAGATTCCTTATAAATAGGGGATAAATTGGAACATGAGTACAAGCTGAAATGAAAGAACCAGTGGAAATCATGCATTTGATAATGTGGGTGAGGACTAAGGACAAGCCTCTACAGAAAGGTCCAGATTATATTTGAGGCATTTACCGTTGACAGTCACAAAATTACATTTTGAAGAATATTTTTACTGAAAGAGTCAGATATGGTGGGTACCCATTTAGGCAAATTTATATCATTGGACACATTCCCTATTGAGAGTTTGTCTTTTCTTGGTGAAGTGATGAAGTCCTGGAGTGGGGCTCTTTCTGAGAGAAGAGAAGGGATAGCATGGGGTGGCAGACAGATTTCTAAGAATGACTCCTGTGCCCCTCACCCATGTGCAATCTCTTCATCTAGGAGTAAGTCTAAAACATGTCAATTGATGAAATATTGATGTGATTATGGTATGATATACAGCAAAATGGAAATTATCTGAATTGGCCTTATCTAGTCACACAAACCCTTTAAAAGCATTTTTCTCTTATTGGAGATCAGAAGAGGAAGTCAGAGATTTGAAGCATGAGGGAGATTTTATACATTATAGCTGCCTTTGAAGACAGAGGAAGCAAAGGTTGAAGGATTAAGGGAACCCTGTAGGAGCTGAGTGACCCCCAGCTGGTAGCCAGCAAGAAAATAGAGATCTTGGCTCTACAAACAGGAGGAATTGCAATTGATCAACAACCTGAATGAGCTTGAAAGTGGATTCTTCACTAGAGCCTCCAGATGAGAGCCTTGCCTGTCAAACGTCTTGATTTCATCCCAAAGCAAAGAACCCAATCAATCTCACTCAGGCTTCTGATATACAGAACTAGGATATAATAAATACACATTGTTTAAAGCCAAAAAGTTGGAGATAATATTTTTTATTCAGTAATAGAAGAATAATGTAGTTCTTCTGAGACTGGAGAGGTTAACATACTAGGGAATGTGCTCGTGAATACAGTTGAGTAGCTAATAGAGATGTGTGGTCATTAATTTAAAGTAAAACCAGACATTCCACTTATGATGTGACTCTAGCAACTTTCAGCTTCAGGCATAGAGATGTAGGCTATTTGGGTTAAATCAGGATTATGGTTTTGACAGTTTAGTATGAAAAAGACAAGAACAAGAGTTTTGCAAGGGAGTGATTATAACAATGTAAAATAGGATCTAGGTGAGGAGAAATTAAGACAAAATTTGGGATGGGCATAACGGATAGTAAGAAAGTGAGTTACAGTCATCTCAGTTAAGCATAAAAAACAGTGACGGAAGGAAGGAAGAGCTGATGGGAGGCGCTGGCAGTCAGCCGTGTGTTTGAAATGCATGTTAGTGGTGATTTCAACGTGGCTTTGATCATGGGAATGCAAGAAAAATGTTAGGAATGAAACAGTGGAGGAACTAGGAAACCAGAAAATGGTTCAGCCTTATGGATGACAAATTGCCAAGAATGACAGGACTAAGGACTGAGAGACCAAATTCTGTAATAAACGGGAGAGTTAATAGAAAGTCAGTAGCTCTCAGCACCAAGGATGGGCAGCAAGTATTCATATGATATCTCCATGGCAGACGCTTTTAGTTCTTCAACGAGGAAATAGGAAAAATATCTTAGAGACAGCAGAACAGAATGAGAACAACTTACCTCCTGATTTTAAAGGAAGTAGGTTTTGAGAGGAAACAAAATGTCTACTCAAGAGTACTGCAGCTAGCGCAGGGCTCTCACCAGGTGGCCAGGTTTGATGCATAGAAAAGATATAAAAAGGTTTACTGATCCCAGATCTCAAATCTCAGGGAATATAGACAAAGGGTTTGGGGTTTCAGGGTCAGCTTCACTAGTGGTCATGGTCATAGATTCTGGCTTTCCTTGTTCAATTTCCACAACTTAACCTAATTTTTAATAAAATTATACATATTTAATGATGTTTTCATATATATTTGTATAATAAAATAATTATGACAGTCAAGTTAATTTACATATTTATATCTTCACATGGTTATCATTTTTTTCCCTTTGGTGATGACAGCCCCTGAAATCTACTGTCCTAACAAAGTTTTAGTGTACAATATACCATTATTAACTATCACCTCTGTGCTGTACATTAGATCTTGATACTTATTTATCCTGCATAATTGCAACTTTGTACCCTTCAACCTATATCTCCTCAATCCATGCTGCCCACTACACCCAGGCCGTGGTAACCACTACTATATGCTCTGTTTCTATGTATTTAATTTTTTTAGATGCATATGTAATTGACATCACTATTTTTTTCTTTCTTCATCTGGCTTATTTCACTTAATTTTTAAATTATCCTGTGGTCTTTAAGTTCTTAGCCATTTAACCTATAACTTTCTCTTCCTCACAGTCAACAGGAGGTGACTCAGCTGTAGAAAAAGATTGATTTTGAACGGGAGAGACAATTGGGCCCTTAAATTTTTGAATGCCTTCCTCATTAAAAAAAAAAAAGAAAAAGAAAAAAAACTCTCTCTATATATATTTACCCATCTATCCAAACATAAAATATAAACTTATACAAATATGTAAATACATTATATTAACATTTTATATTTCACATTTCTTTCCTGAGTATAATTTGAGATGCCAATTATTTGACTTTAAGATCATATTATTAAAAAATGTGGAATTTCTAGTAAGCTAAACAATTTCACAAGTTTCAAATGTTATGCAATATTGGCAAAATATGTTGAAGTACTTAAACAGGAAAAGAAGGTCACATGGTTACTAGAACTCTCCTGATATTTATTTTCTCCCCCAACTATCTCTCTACATTGCACTGAATTTGGTGTTATTAAATGTGACATTTTATCTACCATGTTTTAAGCTTCTTCAGGGAAATGAAAAAAATATATAGCAATTTTTCTCCTTTGGAGTAGAGAATTACTAATGTTATGTTGTTATGGTAACTAAAGTTGTAAAACATTTACAGAAAGGCAGGACTTCAAAAGTTTCCATAACTCAGTAATCATGTAAGAACAATACCATTTGTTTGAAGTGCATTAGTTTTTATATGATTGCAATTGTCTCCCAAATGCTCCTAAGAATTTCCAAAAGAACAATTTCCTAAAAGCCTTTTAAAAAATTAGCAAGCCAAATATTTATTATTGTATTAAGGCAATTATTCCCCAAATTTAAATTAGTTAATTATATTTAAACTGATTTTCTGGCATTTATGCATATCTAGAAACTTTTTGTTTTATTTTTATTATTTATTTCAGAGTATTGCAGGGTGTACTTTTTGGTTACATAATTTGCATTTGTACATTTCAAGTCTATGTTATAAGTGTGCCCTACACCCCGAATACGTGCATTGCACCCATTAGGTGTGATTTTACCCTGATCTTTCTCTCCCTTCCCTTCATTTCATTTCTGTTGAGTTTTGCTCCATATATACACCTAAGTTTTAATTAACTAATTCCAATTTAGTAATGAGTCCATTACTTATCTCTTCAATTAGAAGATTTATCTTTAGTTCCACTCAAGTTGTTAAAAAAGATACTAGATTTCCATTATTATTTTATGACTCAGTAGTACTCCATGGTATACATATGACATATTTTATAAATCTATTCATTATGATGAGCACTTGGGTTGTTTCCACATCTTTGCAATTGTGAATTGTGCTGCTATAAACATTTAAGTGCATGTGCCTTTTTGATAAAATTTCTTTTTATTTTCCTTTCAAGTAAATTTCTAGTAGTAGGATTGCTGTATCAGAAGGTAGATCCACTTTCAGTTCTTTGTACCTCCATACTATTTTCCGTAGAGGTTGGACTAGCTTGCAGTCCCACCAACAGAGAAAGAATGTGCTGTTCTCTCTGCATTCATACCAGCATCTGTTGCCATTCGGTACAAGCCATTCTCACCTGGAGAATGGAGTTAGGTTAAATCTCATTGTGGTTTTTATTTCCCTAGTAATTAAAAATGTTGAGTATTTCTTTGTGTGTTTGTTGTCTATCAAACTATCTTCATTTGAAAATTTTCTTCTCATTTCTCTTGCTTACATTTTAAGGGGTTGTTTAATTTTTGTTTTCTTGCTGATTTCCTTGAACTCTTTGGAGATAGTGGTTATCAGCCCTTTATTGGATGGATAACACGCAAATATTTTTTTCCACTCTATAGGTTGTCTATTTACTCTATTACTCTAAATGTGTCCTTGGCTGTACAGAAACTTTTTAATTTGATCAGCTCCCATTTGTTTATTTTTGTTGTTGCTTTGATTGCCACTGGGATCTTTAGAAATTCCTTTCCTAGACCAATATCTCTAAGAGTTTTTCCAACACTGTCTTCTCGAATTGCTATAGTTTCATACCTTAAGTTTAGATTTTTATCCATCTCAAATTAATTTTGGTGAGTACTGAGATATGTGGATCCTGGTTCAGTCTTTGACATGAGGCGATCTGGTTTCCCCAGCACTATTTATTGAATAGAGATTCTTTTCTTAATTGTATATTTTATCAAAGATCAGACAGGAAAATGAAAATGATTTCATCTCTGGGTTCTCATTTCTGATTAGAAACTTTTCTATTGAGGAAAAAAGTATGCATAACTCATAGCTAGAAAGGGATCTACAAAATATTTTTCAGCCATGCTTATAGCTATTAATTGGATTTTCAGTGTTAGAGAAATCTCTTATTTTGCTTCTGTTGTCTACTTGATATCACAAACATATGATTTAATTCTGATACATGAATACAGTGATTATGTCCCCATTATATATATATGTGTGTGTGTGTGTTTGTGTGTGTGTGTGTATGCATGCTGTCATTTGTCAATTAGCTGTTTCATTCTTTTTCTAAAAGTAATACTATAGTCTAATAATCCTTATTTTATATTATTTCTCCAATGTATTTGAACCTTTTATTAAACAAAATAGTGACAATATCAGTACTTAAAAGCTCTGTATAAATATTTACATTTACACATTATTTTAGTAGCAAAACACAACAAAAAACATCACAAAGAGTAATGTAGTAGTTTTCAGCTATGCACATGGTCTGTATATATGCTGGGATTTCAGTTTTACAGCCCTATAGATTCTGATTCAGTAGGGTTCTGGCGGTTCTCTGGTGTCTGCATTTTAAAACTTTTACATGTGATTCTCAGTAGCATTATCACTCTTTGAAATACTTTTGGACTAATATATAAGAAGGGAAGAATCTTTTTAAATATTGTGAAATTGCTGAGAATTCTAAAATAGCAAGAGGTAAGAACATTCTAAATCTTACACTAAACCTTTACTATTTCTGAACTCTGACAATACTTCAAAGAAAAATGAAAAGGATTCTCTGGACAATGTTTTCTATTCAACAGACTTTGTGAATAACCTTTGGCGGAAGATTACTCTAGGATAAATGGGCAAACCAGTGGCCCTCATGCTAGACTGGGTCTATAGCCTTGCTGTTTTGGCCTGCCAAGTATATTTTGACTTGTTTTTTTATTAAACTAACCATTTTTAAATTGTAGAAGTTCAGCTGTAACCATTTCTAGCTTCTCTTAGAAAATAAGAAGCTCTGGCTGTATGGGGGCTACTTTTGCATTGAGGCTGATTTATTTTGCCCCTTCAGCAGCTCCTGGTTGCCAGGGTCCTGCAAACCCTGTGATGGTGGTGGGAAAATACAGTCTTCTTCATCAGGAATGGCTTCCTCAGCAGAGGGCTTATGCCACTGCATTGGGCCTTGGAAATAAGGGAACCAGTTCTGCCACTCACTCATATCCACGACCTTCCCCTTAAGATAGGGTTTTGCTCTCCAGCACCAGCCATTGTCTTTTTTAACTAGCTAACTCCACAAGGGCTTTCAAGATTCGGCTCCAGCATTCCTCTGTCAGGAAGCCTTATCAAAATAACCAGGCAAATTCATGTGCCTCTTTTCTGGCAATCATGGCCCAGATTTATTTCTAAAACAAAATGCTTAAACTATTATATTGAAAATGTTTGTGTGTTTTCCCCACTAAAACCAAAGGCAGGAAGGTGTGGCATATATAAGTAGACAAAGAAAAGCTTGAGAACAGCAGTATGGGAGCCCCCACAGGGGCAGGGAGAGCGTCCCTGTCATTCGTGCAGCCAAGCAAGTGCACGAAGGTGTGCTGACTTTCTATTCCGGACCATGTCATATTCCCGTTGGTGCCAAAGGCATCGTTCCCGACCTCAAGGAAGCCTGTATGTTGATACTAACTACTGCTGAATCACACTCTTGAAATCCAAAGAAAAGTAACATTCCTGAGACATTCCCATGCTTAATTGTTTTACTTTGCTTTCCTTCCTGCTATGAAGATAAAGCAATCCAATTTGCCACATGTTTAGCGTAGGACACTATGTTAACTAGTAGTGTCTTTAAATTAAAGATTAAAAACTTAAGCAAACTGTTTGGCAGCAGATGGAATATGAAACTGCCATGAGCAAGGTGCCTCACTTAGGAGTAAAAGCATCATTTCTTCAGGGTAAAATGATTCACGTATCCAATCCTACCCCAGAGCATTAGGCTGCTATGAAGTCATCATTAATGTAACCAACACTGAGACATATACCCTTCTCTCTGGAATGTTTATATGCACCTCTGAATCTTTGGGGAGCATAAGTTCATAGAATGCTGAGTGTTCTCTGGACTGGATCCAGTTCTCTCAGTTGTGTGGATTTGAATGAAAGGGCTTATGTCTACATTCTTAGACCAGAGCGAAAGAGGATTATATTTTATATTCTGTATCAGATATATTATTCTTTGTGTAATATTATAACAATAATAAATTTTATAACTTTAATGTACATTACCTTAATTAATGCTTATTTTGCTTTATTAATAGTTACTTATATTCTTCTTCTCTGAATTCTAATGTATGCTCTCTATTCATTTTCTATCAGAGTTTTTATGTTGTTTAACAAGATGATTTTAATATTAATACTAATGCTTTGTGAGATTATGCACATTATTCTAAGCTTATTAAATTTCTGCATGTTAGTTTTGAATTTCAGAAGTTGGTGTTTGTTTGTAACACAGTTGGTTTGATACATGCATAACCATAGCATTTATTGAATGAACTCTGTGTGCCATACTCTGGTCTAAGGGTTTTAAGTACGGATAATGGTAAAATTTTCTGTGTAGTCTCCCTTTTGTACTCATAATATCTTCATTTACGAACCACACATTTAGGGACCACAAAGAAGGAGCAACAGTAGGAGACTTTCAGAATTCAGAAGCCGGAGCCTTCAAGTGACAAATAGACCCAGCGTGCAGGTTGCCCAGTAGGAGCCGGGATCCCCGGCAGAGGGGCTGCCCAGCTGGGGCTGGGGACCCAAAGGAGTCAAAGCTGCCGCCTGGCCAGAAAAGCCTTCCACGTATGAAGGGGGTGACTATTCATGGGGGACTTATAAAATTTCCATATATTAAAGCATATTATCAAGTTACAATAAGAAAAATCATCTCCACAGACCCTAATTTCCTAAGTTTTTTTTCTTAGAAAATTTTTTTGTTATGGTAATCATGATCTCTTTTATTTTCCATTTTATTTTCTACCATATGTACCTTATACCTACCATTATAACAATTATTCATTGTATTTTTATGATCATTAACTGTCTAACTGGGTTTTTTTTTTACATTGTATTGAATTTATTTTGGAAAATTTTGTTTTTCTAGGAAAATAATAGTTTTACTAAGATTTTAAAAATTATCTTTGTTATTATTATTTATTTAGTTTGCAGTTTTTGGCCAGGGCCAGGTTCGAACCTGCCACCCTCCACCTCCAGTATATGGGGCCCGCGCCCTACTCCTTTGAGCTACAGGTGCAGCCCATTATCTTTATTTTCTTTAATAATTAAAAAAAAAAAAAAATCCCTCCAAGTCTGTGGGGCTATCACCTCATCTTATTCCTAACTTAGTGTATATGCCAGGTAAAATTCTTTTGTTTCATCTGACAGAAAATTCCATTCAAATTGGTTTATGCAAAGTTGGCAATTCATTGATTTGCATTGCAGAAAATTTAGGTAGATCTCACTTCAGGCATTACTGAATACAGGGGCTCAAAATATGTTATCAAAATATATAATATTCTCCCCCTTTCATATCTTTTCCCTTTGGTTTCAAATATATCTCAAGACAGCAGCCAGAGGCACCTAAGATCAGAAATTCCTAGCTTCTAATAAAGTCTAAAAGAGCAAGAGCATCTGCTTCCATAAATGTCCTGAGTCATTCTTGCGGGACAAACATGGCCATGTGGCTATCCATTCTCCACTTACTCTTGGCAGTTCTGACTGGCTGAGGTCAGCTACTTGCTTCTTCTCCAGTGGTGAGTAGTAGCAGGAGGGGGAGGGCAGCTCATCAAATGAAAATCAGAGCTACTGTCAGAAATATTAAGGAGACAACAAAAAGCCACTGTCACATTCACTCTGGGTGTTTGTTTTCATAATTTTTTGATAAGGCTGCTCTGATTTTTTTGTTTATATTATTGAGGGGTTTCACTTGAATTTACTTGAAAAACTTAATTTTCTAAAACACAAATTTCTACCTTTATCTTAATAATACTTTTCACCTGCTTTCTTTAGTTTCAATTTATGGATGTCTTACCAAGTTCTTGACTTGAATGCAGAAAGTTTGTTATTTATGTATCTTTTTTAATGGAGGTGAAACCAACTGGACAAAAGCTTGATGACAGATTAAGAATTTCATCCTGGATAAATCTCAGCACCATATTTATTACAATTCTGCTTTGCCTTCCAACTGTCACGTGACACAACCAGCCATGGAAAGAGATGTCATTAACATCAAGTAAAGGATGTCAGTTTCCTATGAAAGATGCACATGAAAGTGGCACCCCAAAGGAGGTTTTTTTGTTCTTTCTTTCTTTGTTAGAGACACAGTCTCACTTTGTCACCCTCAGTAGAGTGCTGTGGCCTCACAGCTCACAGCAAACTCCAACTCCTGGGCATAGACGATTCTCTTGCCTCAGCCTCCCTAGTAGCTGGGACTACAGGAGCCTGCCACCACACTGGGCTATTTTTTTGTTGCAGTTTGGCGAGGGCTGGGTTAGAACCCACCAGTCTCAGTACAAGGGGCTGGGGCCCTATTCACTGAGCCACAGGTCCTGCCCTAAAGAAGGCTTTTTTGAACTTCACTAAAAGTTATATGATTTACAATCAATAATTAAAGCATAAGCTTGGCATCTGTAGCTTAGCAGCAAGGACGCCAGCCACATACACTGGAGCTGGCGGGTTCAAATCCAGCCTGGGCCTGCCAAACAACAATGACAACTACGACCAAAAAAAAAAATAATAATAATAATCAGGTATTGTGGTGGGTGCCTTTGGTCCCAGCTACTTGGGAGGTTGAGGCAAGAGAATTACTTAAGCCCAAGAGTTTGAGGTTGCTGTGAGTTGTGATGCCATGGCATTCTACCCAGGGCAACAAAATGAGACTAATGGGTGTGGTATGCATACACAAAGTTTCTTCATCAAAATAGCAAACATACTGAGTCTAATGCAAACTATTTATATAGATATATATTAAGCTGTCTAATGCTCAGTTTATAAACTAGAGTTCTATACCAATATATCTGCTCCTACATTTGTAATGACACTTCTGTTACTTGTCTCTGCAAAACACTCCCTAGTCACCCCTTAGACAAAAATAAATTGCTTCATATTAAGAGAATCCACCCTTGGCTAGGATGAGACGCGACGATGTGGAGTGGTTCATAATTCTTTTACATAGGCATTTAATTTAAATAAAAACAATGATGCCATTTGTGTCTACGACAACACATTTTTTTCATGGAAATAACTGCATAAAAGACCTTATAGGCATATGTTTTCTGAATAACCCTGATATATTTCTCACTGAATATTTCTGAGCATTTATTTTTAATTACGCTGCCAAACATCACCAGATTCTGTTTTATTTTGGTATCCCAAAAGCCTCATTTCAAGCCTCTAAATAAAATGAAATAATCATATAGCAGGGTTTGTTAAATTACAATTAAGGAGTAAGCCACTTGGACACAGCTGGCATTGCCTGGGAGTAAATGAGGAAGACCCAAGACAAAAAACCTTTCACTTCCCAAAGCAGTCTGACTAGAGCACAACCAGGGATAATTTACAAAACAGCATGGAATTTGATCCTGAGGATGCTTCAACACATTAATCTTGTGTCTAAGTGGCAGACTCTGGAAGACCTCATCTCATTCACCTTAGGAAAACACTCTACATAAACAAACACAAGGTGGAATTCTCTAAATTATATTCAAATACAACTTTCCGTATAGTGGTTAAGAACTCAGCTGGTAGAAATGGATTTCTTGGATTTGATCCCTGCCCCTGCCCCAAGGGGCTCCATGACCTTGGGTATTTGCTTCATCGCTCTGTGCCTCAGTTTATATCTTTGTAAAGTGGGAATAATAATAGAACTTATCTCTCATACACTTATTGAAAAGATTGAATGAGTTACTATATCCAAAGCCCTTGCAACCATGTCTTCCCTAGAGTTAGGGTCACTGTCTTACATTTCTTTCTGAGTGAGGCTATTAACATATACCCTCTGCCTTGGTCTAACGTTTTGGAATCCTATTCCATGACAATGTATATAATAGCCATATATTTAGAGCAATAAAGCGTGGATGTTAAAAAAATATTCACATAATGAACTGAAAAAAATGGAAGGATGCTCGGGCTTCTGTGATGAGGCAGCTCCTCAGCCTTCAGAGGAAGATACCAGAGATAACAGGAGTAAGGATGGGGTGCCTGATTCCCCAGGGGTCTCTTCTTTAGCTAGTGATTCTCCGTCTTCTCCTTAATAAGGTGACTCCAAAAACAACAGGCAAAAGTGCTGAGAATATAATAACTCCTGAGATACAGATCACATGGATGGATGTGACTTCACGGTCCAAGCTAGAGTGCTACATAAGCTCTTTGGGGCTTTCAGAATAATTACTGTGAAACACCATCCCCTTCTGATTTCTAGGACCACAGAGCCTAGAATTTTGCTCTTTATTCCCTTCATGCCTGACTTTGCTATCTGGCTTCAGACTGGCAGAGCCAATCAGCCTAAACTTGGTGAATTTTTTGCCCATAATATTTGACAACTGAGCTGAGATTGTGTAACTCCAATGAAGCACGAAACACAATTACTAATAGGAAATATTTCAGGTAGAATCCTGAGAGCAGGGAGGTCATTACTTTTCCAAAGACACATAGAATGCATTGGAATTTCTGTAGCCCACTCTTTCAAAATATTATTTCTTCTGGCCAAAGAAATTGGCTATAAAGCACCTTCTCAAAGTCATAATTCAGGCTTTCAATTCAGATTACAGGAAGACCAAAGGCCAAAGTGTTAAGATCGTGGCACACTACCAGACAGGGGACAAGTCTCCATAAATGCT
Source organism: Galagoides demidoff (assembly GCA_963574575.1). Taxonomy (NCBI): domain Eukaryota; kingdom Metazoa; phylum Chordata; class Mammalia; order Primates; family Galagidae; genus Galagoides; species Galagoides demidoff. The sequence goes on along the minus strand of CAUYQV010099428.1, from coordinate 10,936 downwards.
AGTTGTTATTATTATTATTATTACTGAAGAGATAGAAAAACCTTTTACATGTATAAGGACTGAAGAAATTAATTGCCAACATTTTTTCAAGAGCACTAGAGAAATCACATCTATTTAAGAAAAGCATCAAAAGCAGTTGGTGCTTAAAATGAATGGAACAACTGAAGCAAAATTGGATCACTTTGGATAAAAAGTAGAAATTTTCACTGTTGAGGCATTTCCTTCGGCTCTCAGACTCATCCCCACTTTCACTCTCAATAATCTGCTTTCTCCTTGACTTGTGGGATCCTTCCAGTTGGCAGCCACTCATGGTTCCAGACCCACTTGGCTTGGAATCTTGGCTCACACTTCTTGTCTTATTCCATTTGGACTTGTTAACAAGGATCCAGATTGTCTGCTCCATGAATAACTTATAAAGCACAAACCATCCTAAGACTAGGAATTGTCCCCAGCATTCCCTCTGACAGCCCTATATAGGTCCTTAGAATTCTCATCATAATAAACCAGACAAAAAAGGTCTCAGGAAAATAAAGTGGCACGGCAGCAAGGCCAGTGTGAACTGGTAACCAAGGATCACCAATGCTGGACAACTTATAAGGGTGAGAAATCTGTACTGGCTTAAAGAGGAACTGTGCTCCAGAAATAATGGACTCCGTTTTCATCAATCTCCAGTAAGGAAAAAGAAGCCATTCCTGTTCCCACCTCAGTGTACAGTACTGGCCTTTACTGTTGCTTTCAAAGAGTCTAAAAGAATGGATTATATTTGAATATTTTGTCAAAACTTGACTATATAGAGTGGAGAAAAAAAATGAAGCAGAATAAACAAGAATCTTTAGTCCGTGAGATCCCTTCAGGGAACCATTATTACTTTCTATTGGTGTGGTCTCTCCCATTCATGTTGACAAAGTTGAGATCATATGAAAAGCATTACTTTTAACTATACTTTAATACTCATCCCCATCCCAATTTTTTCTCAAAATATCATCAATTTTTTTTTTTTGCTGGTTTGATGGTATTTTATAATTATTTTATTTATTGGTTAATTTATCATTGTCTCTATGTTTTGTAAGGTTGATTAGAGAGGAGGCTGAATTTTCAACTTCAAACACAGCTCCAAGCATATAATAAATGCTATTTATTATTTATATAATAAATAAATGTTAATGTTAGTTGAATAAATTAACCTGGCTCAATTCTTGCATATTGCATTTACAGATGAGGAAATGAGATTTAGTGGTATTACTTAATGTACTGGAGATATGCTTTTCTTTAATGGCAAATTCCAGAAATCAGTACTACGTTTCTGAATATTAGAAGTTATTTTCCTTTCTACAACAATTTGCCTCCTTTAATAAGTTTTAAAAAATGGTTCTGGGTCCTGAGTACACATTAAAATCGACCGGGGAGCTTCAATAAAACTCCAGTGACAAAGATGCACTCCACATCAATTACTCAGAATGAATGGGCGGGAAGTTCTCTGGCAGATCCCAAAGTTCACTAAAGTGACAGTCATTGCTATGTGTGTACATGTGTGTGTACAGGAAGGTGTGTCAGGGAAGGTCCAGAGTTTGAGTTTCATTTAGGAATGTATGGAGAAATAAAACCATGTTTTTGAAAAGCTGCCTCTGGCAGTCATGTAGAATGGTTTTGCATACAGCCTGAATGACAGCATAGGGATCAATTGCTTGTACAGTTCACTAAACAGCAGATAAGAAAGAAATGAACTCAGGTGGTAGCCATGGCGATATTATGGAGGAGGTAGGAAGGAGAGATGAGATGCTGGTAGAAATAGCTCCACAAGATTTAGAAACTGATTGGATGTGCATCCTACAGGGGAGAAAAACTCCAGGGCCTTGACAATTGTGCCTAGCCTGATTCCAGGAGTAATTGGCTACCCACATGTGGTAAATTAACACTTTGAGTGACAGTGTACCAATTTGCAAATTAGTTCTTTCAGAACATTAATGAATGAAGAGTATAATCACCATGGCATTATTTTTATTGGCATTAGCATTAATAAATATTTCATGAGCAACCAAAAATTATAGCGCCTATACTTTGAAGAATAGTGTTCCAAAATATGAAATCTAGATTTTAGGCTATCACCAGTGCCAACAATTATCTAAATATTTATAAATAAAATAACAATTCATTTGAGTGGAAGATTAATTGAGATGAGTTGCAATTATGCTTAATGTTAAGTAGTTTTGTTTGTGTAATTATAAAGTGAAGAGCTTCAAGAACTAAGCAGCATGAATTCTAGCCACAATTGCGCTATAACATTGAAAGAGTTTATGAAATCTCTGGGTCTCAGTTACCTTATCTGTAAATTGAAGAAAATAATGTTCTATCCATTTGACTGTGACAGTCTGAACCATATTTTTCAACCTTATCTTATGTCTTCAAGTTAAAAAATATGAATGGTGATGTAGTATGGAAATGGCACTCCACATCAATTACTCAGAATGAATGGGCTGAAGTTCTCTGGCAGATCCCAAAGTTCACTAAAGTGACAGTCATTGCTATGTGTGTACCAGTCTATTGTGATCCAGTCTATTTTGCAAATGATGGATACTATGTTCTCAATGTTTGTGTCCTTCCCTCCCCAAATTTATATGCTAGAATCCTTACACCCACAGTGATAGTATTAGGAGGTGGAGCTTTTGGGAGGTGACTAAGACTCCAGAGCAGAGCCCTTATAAAGAAGACCCAAGGGAGCTCATTCTCCTTTCCATCATATGAGGACATAGTATAAAGATACCATCTATGGACCAAGAAACAGGCCTTCACCAGACATCCAGTCTTCTGGACCTTGGACTTCTCAGTCTACACGACACTAAAGAATACATTTCTGTTGTTTCTAAGCTACTCAGTATAAATATATTTTTTAATATAGTAGCTAAAAAAAACCTATGACAATATGAGAATTAGACTAATCTCTAATTTTCCTTTTAGCTCTAAAGTTCAAATGTTGATATCATAGAATATGGTACTTTCAGGAAGATGGGTATAGCAAGATACCAAGAGAAACTAGCATACTGAATTTCTAGGTAATTTAGAGGACAGGGGCGTGGATATAAGAATAAGAATGAGGAGCCACACAATTGTTCTTGAGGCTTACTTCATCCACTAATTATTTGAAAGCATCTGAAGATTTTTGGTGCCATTGCAAGGCCTTTCTACAGTATACTTTTTAATTTTTTTATGAGTAACTTTGTTGCTATTTTCAAATTTAGGACTCCAGGCTTTGTTTTATAGAAAAATGTAAGAGAATTTGTAAGAGAAGTCCTTCACTCTACACAAACGCCAGCCTTACAACGAAGAAGGCATTTTACTTTGTGGGTTTTTTCCATTTGAAGTTTTTTTTTTTTTTATTACATGTGTTTATTAGGTTTCCACTTTTTGCCGTCATAAAAAACTTTAAAATTAATAACAATTAACAATGTTTAAGATAAGGACTAGAAACAAAAACCTTGTAAAGAACGAACAAAGATAAATACATTCAGAAGAGAAACCAGACGATTGCTGCAATGAAATATTGAGCAATAATAATAATAATAATGATGCAAAAAAAGTAACATTCACATTGTCAAATAAGAGTATGTCTTTTATAGAATTCTTTGACTCTGTTCAGTATGGAGTCATCGGTTAACTTATTATTATTTTTTCCAAGTCTCAAAAAATAGACAAATAATATTTATAAATAAAAATAAAAGATAATTTCAAAAAACAGAAAATGCCAAATCTTATAGACAATAGAAAAAAGAAGAAATACTTCCAAACCATTCTACTTCATCTGGATACACCTGATACTAAATTGGAAAAAATATATTATTATAAAAGGGAAATTACAAACATATTTCACTTATAAATGAAGATGTAATATCCTAAACAACATATTAACAAGTTGAACTAAAAATTAATGTTTAAGTAATGTATTTTGGTCAAAATTAAATATAATTTATGTTAAAATTATTCACTATTTTCTTTTCTTTTTTTTATCTTTTCATTTCACTCATCCCCTCACTCCTTTTATGTCTGCCCTCCCTTTCCCCCATGCCCAACCATGTTGTTAATTGTCATTAAATGTCCCCATATCAAAGTTGAATACATAGGATTCATAATTCTCCATTCCTGTGATGCTTCCACCTCCAACCAGGTTAGTACAAATGCTGCAAAATCTCCATTTTTAATGGCTGAATAGTATTCCATGGTATACATGTACCACAGCTTGCCAATCCATTCCTGGATTGAAGGGAATTTAGGCTATTTCCACATTTTAGCTATTTTAAATTGAGCTGCAATAAACAGTTATTTTGTGGTAAATCTGCAGATTCCTTTTCAGCAGCCTGTATAAGCACATAAGTAAAATAAGTTAATGATCTAGTAGGACTGAGTTGATGAATTGCAGCACTAAAGACTTCTGTGTATTGGAATAATTTTGCCTTTTATTTATAGCCTCTCAAAAGCTATAACACCAGAGAGAAATGGTCAGTCCATTTGCAAGACCATAGAAAAAATTTTTATGCCATTGTGAAAGTCTCTGACAAGTTTCTCAAGAAATTATGAAGTGAACCAGACAACATAATCCAAGCCACCAAACATCAACAAGGCAGGTGCAAGCAGCTGGTGAGTACCATTTCCTAGATAACTGTCATTTAGACAATCAAGTCAAGGGTTTATATTATGCAAAAATGCAAATACAAAATTCTAAAAATATTAGCAACAGAATGGCTGCTCTGATAAGGTTATTTTGAAGAGGAAGATTAAAAAACACTTCCTAAGGGCATGATACTAAACTCTGATAAAAATGGCAAAGGTATTTAACAGGAATAGTGAAAAATAGCTGAAGATACTCAGTTTATGAAAGAAATAATTCAACAAATAGTTCTTGAGCACCTACTATATGCCTTGCTGGGGCTAACATGAAGAATAAAGAAAAACACAATAAATGTAGCAAATTAGTATTTTTAAGAGGAATATGCAATGGATAAAAGGAACTACAATAAGGGTCTGAAGTTCTGATTTTATTCAGAGGTAGAAATATAATTCTCAGGGTAAGCCTCATTGAGAAAGTGAAATGTGAACTAAGACTTGAGACATCAGGGGCTGAGTGGGGAGGCACATTTCAGGCAAAGGCCTGTGGTCCTGGATGAGAGCATGAATTGGATGCTGAGGAATATCAAGGTGTCTAGTATGACTGCAAAAGCAGAGTGGATGTGAATAGAACATGCAATGGTGTTGGGACTGGAGGTATCTTGTGAAGGACTTTGACTTTTAGAGGTTTTCAGAGGACTGATATTACTGGAACAGAAATGTTAGAACTTCTGTATTGAAAAGAGAGTGGAAGACTGTGGTAACATGGAAAAAGAGAGCATCCTAACTTGCTCTGACCTCATTAACTATAAAGACAAGGGTTGAGTGGTATGATATCTATACCTGCTTCTTCATATTGACTCATATTTAAGGGGACATAAAACATGGTGTATACTGAAAGGAAGGAAGAGAATTGCCCAAACCTAGAGTTTCTGCTCTTTTGCTTTGAATATCTCCTTCAAATAATGTATTTGTTTTCTTAATTCAGGAGCTTTCCTTTTCCTTTGCATCCAAAGCCATATTTTTAGTCCCTCCCTCTCTCTAAACTCTAATTCCTCATCTCATGATACCTGCCAATTTTTAATTGGTTGTGTATCTACTTCCCCCAAATGAAATGCTTCTAAAATTTCTTCTATCATTACCCAATTTAAGCATTTCAATTCTAAGTTTATAAGTCTGTCATTCACTCTGGCTTAAAAAAAGAAACCTCTGATTCATAGTCCTTTATCTCATATATCTTGGCAATCTTTGAAATGTTTTAACAATTCTTTCAAAATATGTATTGTGTAATTTTTTTTCTCTTTCCTACATCTACCACCTAAAACAAAGTACAGATTGAGTACCCTTAATTTGAAATTCTTCAGACCAAAAGTATTTTGGATTTTGGAGTTTTTTAGATTTTGAATATTTACAGATACATAATGAGATAGCTTGGAGAAGAAACCCAAGTCAAAACTAAAGTTTATTTATATTTGTATGTACTTACACATATAGCGTAAAGGTAATTTTATGCAATATTTTAAATAATTTTGTGCATGAAACAAAGTTTGTGTTCATTGAACCATGAGAATGCAAAGATGTCACTGTCTCAACCAACCATGTGGACAATCTGGTGGTCTAGCAGCTCTCATCCCTGTCTCTGACCTTTTTGTGCTATCAATATGTAATCATTTTCTCACACTTATTCACACAAAAGTAATTAACAGTAAAAAGTATGATTTACCATTAAAATATCATCAGTAGCATTATCAGAATACCTGTGTCAGGGCAGCGCCTGTGGCTCAAAGGAGCAGGGTTGCTGGCCCCATATGCTGCAGGTGGCAGGTTCAAACCCAGCCCTGGCCAAAAAAAAAAAAGGAAAGAAAGAAAAAGAAAAAGAATACCTGTGTCAGCTGTTAAACAATCACAACAAACAACTTTGGGTAGTCAGTGGCCATGTCAGTGCTCAAAAGTTTCAGATTTTGAATTTTCAAATTAGAATTGTAATCTGCATACCTTATCCACATCTGATCCTTGTATTATTGGGACAGTTTCCAATGAGTTAACCCATCAATCCTACTGGATCTTATTAAGACTCCTATAAACATTATTTTTTATTGATATGCAAAACACTTGAAAAGGTCCACAATGTGTAAGTTAGGATCTAAAGAAGATTCACTAAGTATGCGAATGTTGTTAGAAAGAGGAAAAGAAAGTCAATTTTTTTCTTTACTTTTGAAAAGAAAGACATATTTGATTGTATAAAAGTTAAAATTAAAGTAATCCCCAGCAATGATTTGAAAGGCAAACGAGAAAGAGTAAATTAGAGCCTTTTAAAAATGAGATTCCAAGAGGATGGCCATGAAGGCTATGTTAATCAGTTTGATGAAAGTATTTCAAATTGTATATAAAACCAGCACACTGTACCCCACTGACTGCATTAATGTACTCAACTATGATTTAATAAAAAAAAAAAAATGAGATTCCATGTTGCCAAAATCATGCTGGAATACTTGTTTTCAGTGATGTCATCAGGCAATGGACTATTTGTTGGAAGTCAACAATCTTTTTGAAAAGCAATCAGGAAATACCTGTTATAATAAAAACCTTTAAAAAGTGCCATTGGCAGTATAATTATAATTCCATTCATTTCCTTAAGGAAGGATGAATTAAGGAAATAATACATTTTTAAAGGAGTTTTCAGACAGTTAGTTACTGAAACAGAGGGTGGCAAATTACTTAAATGCTTAAAATAGGTCTTTGTAAAAATTGTGATATACTGAATGACTATTATACAACTACTAAACATACAGTTCTTAAAAACATTTAAATCTATAAGGAAGTACTTACAATTTAATGTAAAATTTTGTTATAAAATTATAAAAATGTATTAGTTTCCTATTGCTGCTGTAACAAAATACCATAAACTTTCGTCCCTTAAAACAATACTTACTTATTAGTCTATGGTCCTAGGGGTCAGAAGTCTAAAATGAATAAATACAGTCAGCAAAATCTCAGAATACAAAATCAATGTAAATAAATCAGTAACATTTTTTATACTAACATTAATAATGGTCAAGCTAAGAGTCAAATTGAAGACTCAATTCCATTCACAATAGTTACAAAGAAAATACAACACCTAGAAATATGCTTAAATGAGGAGGTGAAAGATGTCTATAAGGAGAACTATAAAATTCTGAGGAAAGAAATTGCAGAGGATTCAAACAAGGGAAAAAAGATAGAATGTTCATGGATAGGCAGAATCACATTGTTAAAATGTCCATACTACCCAAAATGATTCACAAATTCAATGCAATCCCCATCATATTACCAAAGTCATACTTCACACACCTAGAAAAATAATTCTATGCTTTATTTGGAACCAGGAAAAGAGCCTGAACAGCCAAAGCAATCTTAAGCAAAAAGAACAAATCCGGAGGCATCATGTTGCCAGACTTCAAACTATGCAACAAGGCTACAGTTACCAAACAGCATGGTGGTGGTACAAAAATAGAGATATAGATGAATGAAACAGAAGAAAGAATGCAGATATAAAACCCTTTGCCCAAATCAACTAATCTCTGACAAAGCAGACAACAGTATACACTGGGGACAAAAAGGCCTATTCAATCAATGGTGCTGGAAAAATTGGATAGCCACATGCCAAAGAATGAAATAGGACCCCTACCTCTCACCAATCACAAAAAATTAATCCAAGATGGGGAATAGACATAGATCAAAGTAATGAAACTATAAGAATTTTAGAGTTAAATGTAGGTTAAACTCTTCTAGATATTGGTCTAGGCCAAAAAAATTTGAAAAAATCCATGAGGCTATTAAGGCAACAACAAAAATTAATAAGTTGGATTTTATTAAACCAAAAATCTTCTGCACAGCTAAGGAAACAATTGATAGAGCAAACTGACAACCTATAAAATAGCAGAAGATACTCACAAGCTACACATCCAATAAAGGATAATAACCAGAATTTATGAAGAACTCAAGCAAATAAGCAAGGGAAAAAAAGAAACAACTCTATTAAAAATTGGGCAAAGGACATAAACAGAAGCTTCTCAAAAGAAGAAAGATCAATGGCCTATGACCATAAAAAATGTCAATGTCTCATCATTGAAATGCAAATTAAAATAACAACAAAATACCCCTTTACCCCAGATAGAATGGCATTTATTAAAAAGTCAAAAAGCTATAGATGCTGGTGTGGATGCAGAAAAGAATGCTTATACACTGGTGATGGGACTGAAAATTAGTGCAACCTCTATGGAAAACAACAAGGAGATTCTTCAAAGAACTAAAAGTAGACTTACTATTCAATCCAGCAATCCCGGTATTGGGTGTTTACCCAAAACAAAAAACAAAACAAAAAAATAAAACTTTTCTCTGAAAATATACCTGTACTTGAATGTTTATTACAGCACAATTTACAATCACAAAGATGTGGAATCAACTCAAGTGCCCGTTACTTTATAAATAGAGTAATAAAATGTGGTACATGTATACCATGGAGTACTATTCAGCCATTAAAAAGATAAATTAAGGCTCAGCACCTGTGGCTCAAGTGGCTAAGGCGCCAACCACATACACCTGAGCTGGCAGGTTCGAATCCAGCCAGGGCTGCCAAACAACAATGATGGTTGCAACCAAAAAATAGCTGGCACCTCTAGTCCCAGCTAACCTATGAGTGTATTTGTGCACATGTGCACAGAGGTTAGTAAAACTCACTGGAAATCAACTGGGGAAAGGGATTATTAGGGGAGAGGCAAAAATCTACCTAACAGGTACTATGAACATAAGTTGGATGATGGGCACATATTTAATTAAGACTCAAGCATTACATAAGTGATCCATGTAGCCTAAAACATTTGTAGCCCCTTAATATTTTGAAACTTAAATTCTGAAATGAGTTTCATTGGGCTAAGAAGGTGTTAGCAATGTGGCTTTCTTTCTAGAACCTTTAAAGAAGAATATGTTTTAGCTTCTAGGGGCTAGGGCCCACATGTTTTTGGCTCATGGTCCCCTTCCATCTTCAAAGGCACCAATGGTTGATCTAGTTTTTATCATATTTTGTTACTCAGATACTAACTGTTTGGCCCTCACTTCCAATTTAAAAGGCCTTATGATTACATGTGCCCATCAAGATAATCTGGGGCAATTACCTTATTTTAAGATCAGTGGTGTGATTTAAAGTGGACTTTACAAGTGGCAAAGTTAATGCCACTTGTATCTTGAATATCTTCTTGCCCTGTATATGTAAATTGGCAATATATAACCTAAAATAATCACAGGTTCTAGGGCTTAAACACTACTATTTTAGGGTACTCATTATTCTGCACACCATAGTCTGTTTTAAAATTTTGCAATCAATAATTTTATAAATAGGAAATGATTTAGAAAATGTAATAAAATATCAATAGCTAACCTCAGTGGTTGGATAACAAGTCCTTTTAATTTTTTTTCTTTGACTTTTCTGTTTCTTCCACATTCAATGCAATGAGCATTATCATCTTTACAAGGTAGAGAATAAAACTTTTTAAAGACTTTATTTTTGCTATTACAACCATCTAAACTGGCAAATACTTTTCAGTTCATTAAATCAGACTTTCATTGATACATTCGACCTTTTATCTTCCTCCTGTATTCTTCTTTAACTATTTTCCTGTTACAAATATCAGCCATACCTCAAGGTCTTTAGTTTCTACCAAGAAACTTCATTGTACAACTCTTACTTATGTGAATGCAGGTGGACATGGGGGTACTTAAGGGAAGAGTCATACCTTGATGTGCTTGCGTTGCTAAAAATAATGATTTAATGAGCTTACAACCAATTTTCAATTGTTTCTTATAAGCAAGGAATTGAATTAAGAAAATGAATGCAAATGATAGGCAAAAGGGAGCAGAAACAGGAGAGAAGTGGATCAGAGAAACCTAAAATCTGTTGCAGAGAGCGACAGCCTGAAAGCCTGGCTTTTTCCAGCAGACTGGCTTGCTGGAGCTCCACCCACCCCCAGTGCATCTTGGCTCAAAGGTCACTGCCCTGAGAGACAAGGCAGTGGGCTGGGGCTGCCCTCTCAGGGACAGTAAGTGCATTTGGGGAGTTGGAGAGGGAATGCAGAAAGCACTGGAGACAGAGCAAGCTCCTAAATCCTATTAAGAGAGAAAAAGTATCTTGGGAAGATAAGAAGAAAAATTTCTCCTTTGGTCTGTCATCTTGGTATGGACAGAAGCACCAAATCTTCTGAGCACAGGTTTCCTGGGGGCTTCATCACCACTCCTGAGATTTGTGTACATGGTCTGATTGGGGTCTGCTTTGACATCCTACTCCTGGACTGTGTTCCCTGCCCCA
>CAUYQV010099424.1:0-19264 GCA_963574575.1 Galagoides demidoff | reverse complement strand
GGATGTGAAAGAGCTTTATAAAGAGAACTATGAAACTCTGAGAAAAATAGCTGAAGATGTTAACAAATGGAAAAATATATCATGCTCATGGCTGGGAAGAATCAACATTGTTAAAATGTCTATACTACCTAAAGCAATCTACAGATTTAATGCGATCCCTATTAAAGCACCTCAGTCATACTTTAAAGACCTGGAAAAATTAGTGCTTCATTTTATATGGAAACAGAAAAAAAACTAAAATTGCCAAGACATTATTCAGAAATAAAATCAAATTGGTAGGAATCATGATGATTCCAGACTTCAGACTATACTATAAATTGATAGTGATCAAAACAGCATGGTATTGGCACAAAAATAGAGAGGTAGACGTATGGAACAGAATTGAAGACCAAGAGGTGAACCCAGACATTCATCATCATTTGATCTTTGATAAGCCTATCAAAAATATAAACTGGGGGAAAGATTCCCTATTTAACAAATGGTGCTGGGTGAATTGGCTGGCAACCTATAGAAGACTGAAACTGGACCCACACATTTCTCCTCTAACAAAAATTGACTCTCACTGGTTAAAGGACTTACACTTAAGATATGAAACTATAAAAATTCTTAGAGAGAGTACAGGGGAAACACTTGAAAAAATTGGCCTGAGAGAATACTTTATGAGGAGGACACCCTGGGCAATTGAAGCAACATCAGACATACATTACTATGATCCGATCAAATTAAAAAGCTTCTGCACTGCCAAAAACACACTAAAAAGCAAATAGCCCTCAGAATGGGAGAGGATTTTTTGCAAGTTATATTTCTGACAAAGGTCTAATAATCAGAATCCACAGAGAACTCAAGCTTATTAATAAGAAAAAAACAAGTGATTCCATTTAGTTGTGGGCAAGAGACATGAAAAGAAGCTTCTCTGAAGAAGATAGGCACATGGACTACAGACACATGAAAAAATGCTCATCATCTTTAATCATCAGAGAAATACAAACCAAAACCACTCTGAGATATTATCTAACTCCAGTAAGAGAAGCCCACATCACAAAATCCCAAAACTACAGATGTTGGCATGGATGTAGAAAAAGGGAACACTTCTGCGCTGCTGGTGAGAATGCAATAGTATGTTCCTTTTGGAAGGAAGTTTAGAGAACACTCAGGGATCTAAATGTAGACCAGCCATTTGATCCTGCAATTCCTCTATTAGGTATATATCCAAAAGACCAAAAATCATTTGGCAACAAAGATATTTGCACCAGATTGTTCAGTGCAGCTCAATTCATAATTTCCAAGTCATGGAAGAAGCCCAAGCGCCCGTCAACCCATGAACGGATTAATAAATTATGGTATATGTATACCATGGAATACTATGCAGCATTAAAAAATGGAGACTTTACCTCTTTTTTTTTTTTGACTTTACCTCTTTTATGTTTACATGGATGGAGCTGGAAAATATTCTTCTTAGTAAAGTATCTCAGAAATGGAAAAAAAATATCCAATGTACACAGTACTACTATGAAACCAATTTATAATCACACTTTCATATAAAAGATGAATCACAACTATAGCCGAGGATGAGGAGGGAAGGGGGGAGGGGAAGGAAGGGGTGTGGGTTGATAGAGGGAGAGTTAATAGGGGGACCACACCTATGAAGTATATTGCAAGTACAAGTTGGATCTATCAGGTGTAGAACACAAATATCTTAACACTGTAATTAGGTAAATGAGGTGAAGGCTATGTTAACTAGTAGGATGCAAGCACTCCAATTTGTATAAATAATCAACACATTGAATCCCATAATGGCATAAATGTATTCATGATCTATGACAAATGACTTAATAAAAAAAATTAACTTCAAGTTATTTGAGTTATTATTTTACTTCAAGTTCAGAGGGATAAAAAAGGAAACAGATAGCATGTTTCTAAGAACCCTAGAAAGATTATTGTATTACATCAGAAATGCTTGCCATAGTTTAAAATAAATGAAAACAAGCAAAAAAAATTCTTAAAATGACTTTTAAAAATACTGTATTTTGCTGTGTATAATACACTCCCATGTATAATGTACACCCATGTTTTCATAATGTTCACCCATGTTTTTGGCCCAAATTTTTAGGAAAATGTCCCTTGAGAAAGTGGCCAGCTTTGAGCTGGAGACCTATCTGAGAAGCAATAATGCACCTCTGGTAAACATGTAGGTCACACCGCCCTCCCCTGGTTTGTGAAGAGCTGCCTGCCCTGTGAAAGCTGCTTCTTCCCACTCCCCTGGGAATCCTTCCCACCCTGCCACAGAGGCCTGTGGCCATGTGTGGCCAGCAAGGTGGGAGCTTCTCAGGCCACTTTGCCCTCAGGAAGGCAAGTGGATCCCTGAAACCTACACAGGGCTGCCTAGCCCACTATGCACGGCCTGTCTCACCAACCCTGCCACGACCCCCATCCCCTGATCACAGCACTCGAAGGAGGCCACTCTGCTGTTCCTACCAGATCCTGAATCCTCCTGGACTGGGGCATTGTGTACCGTTAGGTCCAGGTGGGAGGATGAGGCAGCTCTGGGAGGTCTACTGGGCCCCCAGCTCCCAAGCTGCACTACTTGTGTATATGTGTATCTTTATTTTTCCCTCAAAAATCTGGGCCCAAAAGGTGCACATCTGGGCAAAAGCTCACATTATACATGGAAATACAGTGTTCATAGTTTTGGAGAACTCAGTGAATCTGGCACTTTGTGCAATATTGAGGTAAATGAGATATTATGTTATTTAGCAGATTGCATAGCATTTTCACACTCAATGAGAAGCTGAGACACAGAGGGACATGTCCTGTCACCAGGTCACAGCACTAACAGATGTGGAGGCTTACCTATCAGCCAGGCTCCCCAGCGGGGGTATGGAAGAGCGTGCAGTAGCCCTGACTGGGCTGGAAGCTGCGTGTGGGCAGGGCCCTGTCCTGCACATGGCTGGGGCAGTGCCCAGTATAGTGCCCGACACAGGGTGAACACTGAGTGAGTGGAGGAGAGGAGGATGTGGTCTTTTGTGGACCTGCATTAAACACAGTGACTCCACGTGGGGGGCAGGGAGTCTATGTCAGGCTGCAGTCTCACTGTTGCTGGTGCCCAATGGTGCATCGTCCTACTGACTCCATAAAGACAGGGAGCTTTATTCCCCTCAGTGGACTAAGCTTAGTCCTCAGGAGCAAGCCTGCTGCCTACTCCTAGTTTAAAAGGTATGGGAACAGGGACTTGCACTATTCCTCTGTATCACAGAAGCCTGTCACATGCGATGGGATGGAGATGGTCATTCTCCATCCCCTAGTGTTACAGGAGCTATTGAGCCATGGCAAATGAGGGCAAGGGCTCTTATTCTGAGCCACTTCCCCCAAAGATTCATGTGTATGCACCCCAGTAAGTCCTGGGTTTAAGTTTAGCCATCACAAGTGGGGTATAGACAAACAGAAAATGTAAGCAGGTGCTTAATTTTTTTTATTTGGGTAAAATAAACATAACATAAAATTCACCATTTTAAGTACTTTAAAGTGTATAATTCAGTGGCTTTTGGTATATTCAGTGTTGTGCAAACATCACCATTATCGAATTTTGGGACACTTTCATCACCCCCTAATGAAACCCTACAACCATTATGCGGTCATGTCCATCCTTCCCCTGCGACCCCAGCTGCTGACAATGGTTAATCTGTACTTTCCCCCTGTGGATTTGCCTATTCTGGAAATTCTATGGAAACAGAGTCACATGATACAAGCCCTTCATGTCTGACTTCTTCCTCTCAGTGTGTTTTCAAGTTCCACCTATGTTGCAGCAAGTATCCAAAGCTCTTTCCTTTTTGTGGCTGAATGATATTTCATTGTGTGGATACATCACATTCTATTTATTAATTTGTCAGTTGGTGGACATTTGGGTTGTTTCTACTTTTTGATTGTTATGAAAAAAACTGCTATAAATATTCATGCTCAAGTTTTTGTTCAGACACTTGTTTTCTGTACCCATGTGTGGAATTTCTGGGCCATATGGTGACTGTATGTTTGACTTTTTAAGGAAGTGGGAGAGCATAAAGGTATGGCTGGTGGAGCCTTGGGAGCTATTTAGGGCTCTCAGACAAAGGAACTTGCTCTCCATCTGACCCTTTCCTATTCATTCCTGCTGTCAAACTCTTTGTCTGTTTTCTGCCTAGATGTTACAGTCCAGTTTTCACAACTGCTCTCTGTTGCAGGCTCTCCCAGGGCCATATTCCTCTGTAAATGCCCCCAGACTGATCTCCCCACAGCCTGACCATAGCCGGCCATGGGCTACCAGCATCAGTATCCTCATCACCTGGGAATTTTCACTTAGTCTGCAATGCAAGTTCATGATCCTACATCTGCTGAATCAAAATCCTGGGGAAGGTAGGTCTGGGCCATCTTTGTTCTCATAGGACCCCCGGGGATTTGCAATCACAGTCATCTGGGAATGTCCTGCTCTTTGGGATCTGTCCACACAAGGCAGAGAAAGTGCAGGTGACTGGACCCTTGGCTCTTCTTTCATCCCAGAATGGGTGACCACACTGGGGTGGGGATGTGAGGGTGTGTGTGTGGTGTGTGCATACACAGTGGGGTGGAGGGAGTCTGTTGAGAGGGATGTGAGATGCTCCCAAGAAACGGTGATGTGAGTTGCTATTGCCCAAAGGAGCCCTAATGTTACAGAGCCCTAGTGAACCGTGGAGTCTCTTTTCCTTGGAGTCTGAGATTGCTCCTCCTCCTTTGGAAGCTGAGCCCTTCCCCCACCTTATCTCTTGGGTTTCTTGGGTTTTGTCTTAAAGTGGGACTGACCCCCTCCCTGGCTTCCTTTCTACATGGTCTCTTTTGCTTCCAGAGAGAAGCGTGCTGGCTGTTTCATTTAACGGGATCCTCTGAACAAGCAGAAGGCAGTGACAAATGGCAGGGGTGAAGTGGCAGTTTCCAGATCTTGCTGAGCCCTCACAGTCCCGGTCCTGGGTCTGTGTTCCTGACTCGCTTTCCTGTGGGTCAGGAAAGGTCCTTCCTAGGAGGTATTGTCTGCTTGGGGCCCCAAGGTCCCCTGAAAAGCCATGAGGGACTCTACTCCAGAAAGACCTTTGCCTATTTCCTCTTTGTCCATCCTGCTCCTTGGGCTGTGTAGTAGGCATGGCTCCAGGCATGCGGGTGTCTCCGCATATCCTCTAACTCCAGGCTCCAGACCTCAGTGTTCTGAACTCTCTGCTAATCTGAACAAGCTCTGCCCCTGTGAAGGAGAGGCGAGACAGAGAGAGGAAAAGCCGGCAGATAAGACTTTTTAAAATCTCTCAACCTGGGACAGAAGGGAGAGAGACTGATACTAAATTTCAGGCCACTCATTTTTGGTCTGTGATCTCTTCTTGTCTTATCCATCATTGAAAATGTCCATCAAACAGCAGCAGAATAAGCATCCTGGGCATTACTCACCGAGATTCCTACCACACTGCTTTCCTCGGGGTGGCCTGCCCTGAGAGTCTGGCTGTTCCAACTGCCAGGTGGTACCCTGACACCTCCAGTGAAGGAAGAGGAATGGGACTCCCATTTGTTTGCTTCTGCTATTCCCATCACTGTGCCTGGTTATTTCCTATTCCCCCCAAGTCTGCAGGGAGGTGGCAAAGATTTCTCACACTCTCTTCTCTGTTGTCTTCCCTATTCACACACAGTTGTGCCGTGCTCCACTCGGTCCACACACTTGCATGCACTCAACAAGTATCCATGAGTTCCGTGGTTGTAGATTCAGTGGGTAAAGAAGGCGTGTTCTCTCCTCTCATGGAGCTTCCAATGTGATGGGTTAAAGTGATGTCCAGAAATGCTTATATGTTATCTAGTATGATCATATTAAGTGCATGATAGCACTGCAGGAAATGCGACAGGGTCCTGACTAAATCTGCTCAGTTGGGGAAGCTCCCAGAGGAAGGGACCTTCACGCTGAGGCTTGTAGCAGGAGCAAAGAGCACAAAGAGCAGACACACATGGCAGTGTGTGCCACTACCCTGAAGTGACAAGGACTTCCTGTAAAGGAGGGATTGAGTGTGTATGGGGGGTGGGTGGGTGGGGGTCTAGGGTGGGCGTGACACAGTGGAGAGCAGGGGCCAAAGGCCAACAGCCTGGAGGCCTTGAGAAAGATTTCCACCTTATTCTAAGAACAGAGGGTGGCCTGAGAGCAGGTCTGAGGAGGGAGTGGCTTGGTCAAGTTTGTGTTTTAAAATAGCACGGGGAGAATGTACTAGAAGGCAGCAAGGTGGATGCAGGGGTCCACCCAGAGGCACAAGATGATGGGCCTGGAGCAGGGGTGGTGGTGGGAACAGATGACACAGAGACAAATTTGGGGCCAGAGCCATTTTGGCCCTGACTAGTTTGGAGGATCTCAGGAGGGGCTCCATTCTGCAGCTTGAGGAATTGGGTGGGGCTGTGGGGCACTCTTTTGCTAAGGTGGGGAGCAGATTGTAAGACATTGCATCATGAGTTCAGTCCTGATGTGTCAAGCTGAGATTTCTGCGAGATGTTCAGTGGAGGTTTTACAGATACAGTTAGAATCATAAGACTGGAGCTCAGAAGAGGGAGAAAACTGGAGGATGCTGCTGATGACTGAAGTCTTTTACTAGTCTTAGACTGTGCAGTCAGGTGCAGAACCTGCGAGGGGGTGGGCAGAGGGCTAAAGACTCTGCCCCGTGTTTAAAGACTGGGTAGAGGAGGAAGAGCCAGCTAAGGAGATGGGCTGGACCTGGAGAGAGGAGTGAGGGGAAGCTCAGAAGAAAAGTACTGCCCAGACCAAGAGGGGTCCATCAACAGTGAGAAAATCAATCACTGCAAAGACAGAAACACATTTTGGAGGTCAAGGGTCACCCTGGAAAGAACTGGTGCCTGCCAAGGATGGACTGGGGCAAGTCAGACTGGAGGAGTGAGCAGGAGGGAATGAGATGGGGAGACCAAAGTCAGATAACTCCAGAGACATAGGTGGGGAGAGCATGTGGGGTTTGGGAAAAGTGTTTTTGTTTGTTTGTTTGTTTCGTTGTTGCTTTTTTTTTTTCCCCCCCAGAAGGGAGTGACTTCAGCCATTCGCATGTTGGTGGGATGAATCCAGCAGAGAGAGAGAGGCTGGCAAGGTCAAAGGATGATTCTAGAACCCTGGGAAGGCTGAGGTTTTGGGTACAGGTGCACGAGGAGGCCTGTGCTCCATTGGAAAGTAGGGAGTTCCCCTGGTACTTAGGTGGAGAATGGAGCATGGATGCAGATGAAGGCAGGTTTGTGGCTGATCCACAGACACCAAAGGGCTTCCTGTCCAGTGGCTTCTGTCTTCTCTGTGAAAAACAAGGTAAATTTATCCTGTAAGAGTGAGGGAGGCAAAGGAGAGGTCTGAAGCTGGAAAGAGTGGAGAAGGAATCACATATGTGGCACTGAGCAGTGTTTGGGAGATGTTAGCATTTTTGGCAGCAAGGTTTGGCATAATGAAAGGACTCACCAGTGACCAGTGGCCACCCTGCCCTGTGCATGCCCAAACTGAACTGACCACCTTCTCATTTCAGACCCACTTGTCCTGTTCCTCATCTCTGTCCTTTGTGCCACCACCCAAGCCATATTTCTAAGGTCTACCCTGCAGTCAGCCCAGACTCACGTCTCCCTGACCTCCTGACCACACTTGTGGGCATTTGATGTTGTGACTTTTACCTCTGGGTGCCCTGTCTCCCCCTTGGGACTGCTGCTGCCCTCATGTCCTTCTTCCTCACATGGGGACATGGGAAAAGCACAGAGGTCAGGGTCAGAGCTTGGCAGGAAAAGAGCTGGTGCCAGATGTGGGTGGGAAGGTGGGTGAGGGGCTTCTTATACCTGGCAGGCCAGCTTGGAGCCCCCGGCAGCAGGCTGTCAGCCCATTGAGCAGGAGGGATAGAGGGAAGCCCTGGGAGGTCAGGCCACCTGGTTCCAGCCCTTAGGCTGGGCAGGCTGCCAGTGTCCCAAGGGAGGCTATGCAGACAGGGCAGGGCAAGGGCACAGGCCAGAGTGGGTCTCATGGAGTTGCCACCCCAGAGTGTGGCCATCTGGCTGGCAGGTATAGCCAGAGAGCTGCACAGTTTTTTGATGGTGTAACAGTGTCAGGGCCCGGCCTCTTGCTAAGCCCTAGAATTTCCCTCCCTGGTGCCAACTTTCCTTATCAGGGTGCCCGCAGCTGAAACAGAAGTGTCTTCTGAAGAAGGTCACCCATACAGAACACTTTATAAACACAGCCTGGCCAGCTGTGATGTGAACTACTGTCATTCCCGATTTGCCTGAAACCTGAAAATGGAGACTATGGTGATTGAGAATAAGAATTGTGCTGGAAAGTAAGAAGTTAGTCACTTTTAGTCCGTATAGTAACTTCGCCTGCTCTTTTTATTCTTTTTAATTCTGTATTAGATCATAACTGTGTACATGAACGCATTTATGAGGTACAATATGCTGATTTGCTATACAATGTGGAATGCTTACATCTAACTGATTAACATAACCATCTCCTTGCTTACTTATTTATTGTGGGTAAGACATTTCATAGTTTAGAAATGTATCATTGCATTATGCCCTCTCTCCTGTTGGCCTCCCCCACTCCCTTCTCTTTCCTCTTCCCTCTTTCCTTCTGGACTATAGTTATGTTTTACTATTCCTATAAATATGTAGGTGATTATATACTGATTTCATAGGGGGAGGGGAGGGAGGAAACTCACAGAGCCTGTGCTGTGCTAGGTGCACAATTTGGTGCATTTTTTCATAAAACATATTTGTACAGGCTATGAAATGGACAGTGGAGTAAGGGATTTGCCCAAGAGTCACATTGCCAATAAATGGCAAAGTTGGGGATTGAACCCAGGTTTTCTGGTTTCAAATGCCATATTCTTTCTTGACATTAATTTTCATTATCTAGATTTGCTATTTTTGCATGGAAATTTTTAGGATTGTCTCCTCGAATGAAAATATTGGGAAAGAAATAAGATTGCAAACCCCATGAAAGCAGGGATTTTTCTGGTTTATTCACTATCCCCAGGCCCTAGAAGAATGCTTAATAATTGTTGAGAATGAGTGAGTAAATGAGGCAATTTACTACAGTGACCATTTCACTTACCAGCCAGCCTTGTGATTTGGGGCAAGTTATTTCACTTCTCTGGGTCTGATTCCTCATTTGTAAATTGGCAGTATTAATTGCTAGAAAAAAAAGTAAAAGCACAGCTCATTTTAAATGCCCACATATCTGCCACTTATTTAATAAATACTAAATTTTGCTGTATGTTTGCCTTAATTTTTCTTTTTCTTTTTTTTAATTCAGGAAGTATACTGGGATCCTTGCCCTCACAACTTTGTGTTTCATCTGATTTATATTTTTAAGAGTTACATTGTCATCAAGTACAGATTCAAAGAGTATGAGCTGCAGCCAGCTGGTGCTGTGAGTGTGCATTTCACAGAGGGGTGTGTCCAGCCTCTAGTTTGGTTGGGCTGTAAGCTGAATGGACAAGGATAGTGAGGCACCAGTGTACCCAAACCCCAGGCATCCTGTGTCCCTCCACGTGCCTCACCTAAAGAATCCCCAGATAACTTCTGTTGACAATTCAGTTTGGGTGTAATTTGAACTCAGAGTTGGGAGCTGATCCAAGTCTATTTGGTTCCGAGACACATGTTTTCTCTTGTCTCTACCAGACCACTCCAGAGAATGACATGGCAATGCTTCACGGTCTCAACTGCCCTTGAGGTTATGAAAACCATAAGGAAGGGATGCAAAGGGACCTTGGTGACATTTTCCCAGAGCTTGTGGGCCAGCGGGACCTATCCCCTGGTGAGTAGAGATGCCCAGGCATCCACATGACAGTGCTGTACAAAAGCCAAGTATCTTCAGGGTATGGACCCAGCAAGATGCATGGTCCTTTCCAGTTCTTGCTAACTCAGCTCCACTGGCTGCATGTCCTGGGCCTGGTTGAGGCTGGAACCCTCCACCCACACTGTTGTCAGCACCAGACACATAGTGGGAAGAAAATGAATTCTGAATCCCCCATGGCTGAGCCAGTTCCGTATGCCTTCTGCTCTGGTGAAGGAACATGAGTCACATCCTTTCACATCTCATGGGAGCAACTTACATATCCCACATTTTGCCCTCGAGAGTGGCCACAGGGTGGTCTGGCCCAAATACTACTTATTCAGATAATAGATGTGACAATCCCCAGATTCTCAGGAAGCAGCTCTTGCATGTCAGAGCTTCCAGGGCCACAGGTGTGAGTAAGACTCTCCTCCAATCTAAGGTGGTAAGGGGTCAGCCAGAGAGGCAGACATGACCAAATTAAATTTCACAGGAATGCATGAAATTCTGGACATCTGAGAAGATAGAACACAGGCAGTTTGTTACCAGGCTTCTGGCCATGACTCCGCAGCCACCCCAGCACTCTATCCTGGCCTGCATTGGGCTGTCCACACCCCTCCACACCACACAGCTTACTGGAATCTGTCTTCCGTCCTACACCACTTTGAAAAGTTTCTCTCACTAAGGGTATCAGTGGCCCTAAATGTCTCTCAATTCAAAGGTATCGCCGTTCGTCCCTTTCTTTTCTTTCTTTCTTTACCTCCTGTCAGCACCTATGCAGTGTCCACACCCTCTTTCTTCCATGGCTCCCATCCTCCCCCAACTCCTGTGACTTTCCTCCTTCCTCACTAATATTGCTCATAGGCTGCGTGGTTGGCTGGGGTGTCTTCAGACTCAATGGGCCCAGACTGTCTGTTCTGCACCTCTTCCTGCCTTGGTCAGCATACCATCTTCTAGTCACCTTGGTCATTCTCAAGGCTCAGAGGCCCATTTCTGTTCTGAAAGCTGTGGAGCTCATAGCTCAAGGCTCCTGTCTCTCCTGAGTGTCAGACGCACACACCCACTCACCAGTTGGCTGAACATAAAGCAGCTTTGCCCCTGCTAATCCCAGCTCATCATCCTCTCCCTGCACCTGCTCCTCCTCTTCCTGTGTTTCTCATCTTCCTTGGCAGCAGCACTCCCCACCCAACTTCTCAAACCAGAAGTGTGGGGTTTATTCATGAGACCTGCTTTGCATCTACTCCACATGCCCAACAATCAAGCCCTCATGTTTATCTGCTTCTTTCTCAGTCCATCATTGTCCCACCTCCTGTTTTTTGTTTGTTTGCTTTTTTATTTATTTATTTATTTTTCTTGAGAAAGAGTTTCATTCTGTTGCCCAGCCTGGAGTACTGTGGTGCCATCATAGCTCATAGCAACCTCAAACTTCTGGGCTCAAGTGATCCTCCTGCCTCAGCCTCCCCAGTAGGTGGCAACATAGGCACCCACCACCATGCTCAGCTAATCTTTTCTATTTTTAGTGTTGATGGGGTCTCACTCTTGCTCAGGCTGGTTTTGAACTCCTGGCCTCTGTAATCCCAGAGTGCTGGGATTACAGGCAGGAGCAATTGTCATTGCCAGGAGCAACTGCACAGCGCCTGTGTTCTTATTTGCTGAACAGCCCCTCCCCATTCCATTTTCACTGGGTAGTTGAAGTGATTTTTTAAAAAATGTAAAATGGGTCTTATCATTCCCCTGCTTAAAACTTTTAAGTGGCTCCAATATCCATTGTGGTAAAGAAAAATCTATTAATATAGAAGTATTTTAGGAACTTACTGAAATCAATGGTGACTCCTGTCTGTCCAGGCTAATTTTGATTCTTTTATGGCAAAGTGATAGGGAGGAAATGTCCCACACAGACACAGGGTTTTTATCACGCTGTTTGCCTTCTGTCCTGGACAGCCTAGAATGACACCCAGATGTTACCCATTCTGGTTTCAGCCAGTTGTGCTAATCTGACTCAGTTGTACTGAAATGATTTTTTTAATCTGAGCAGTTCTGGGCACCTGTATTTTGCTTTTTGAGGGGATAAATGTAGGTTTTGCCTATGACTGGACGGCTGCCTCAAAATAGAAGGTGTTTTAACTTCTTCATTACCTCCCTGGCAGAAATGATGTCTGTGATGAGATTTAATGATCACTCCATTACTTCATATGAGGTGGGTTTGGTGGGAGGAGCCTGTTCCAGGATTGACCATAGACAAAGAACCAGCATCATTTCTACATAAAAAGTTTTCTAGCAAGGATTTTGTAAATAGTGCACATTTTGTTTGCTGCAATATGTGGATCAGTATAAAAGTTTTGAGATACACAAAAATCAAGAGACTTAAAATACACACAGATAGAAACAAATGAAGTCCTCCCAGCAACACAGACAGGCCAAGCAAGTTGAAACTCACAAGGTGAACCAGAAAGAATGCTGTGGACTGTGTTTCTTGGAAGTGAAATAATGGACCATAAAACGGTCTGTCTCAACACTTTTGTTTGTTAAATATATCTTTTTCTGAAAAGGTATGTGCATATCTTACCCTGTCTTGCCAATAACACAAATTAATAATGTCTTTTGTTTCACAGGAGGGAGAAAAAAACATTAACACCATCATGAGTGTTGGGACACAGGCCTGTTGGGGACCTGACCAGGGCCTGGGTCTTTCCATGTCTGGGGCTACTGCCTTGCTGTCTCCGTCTGCTGCCTTCCTCCCCCTGTTCTCTGCTCTGCCACAGACTCCTGGACTTTCCTTCCTTAGTTGGAAAATAATAATGGGTGTGTCAAGGAGGAGAAAAGGATTTGTGGTTGCCCCCATCCAAAAAGACATCTCAGAGGAGCTGAGCCTTAAAAGTTAAGCAGAATTCACACAAAGAGGAAGTGAAGAGTCACCCACTGAATGGGAGAAAAAATTACAAGTCATTCTTCAGACAAGGACATTTTATCTAGAAATCTAATAAAAGAGCTCAGAACTCAACAATAAAAAGGCAAACAACACAATTAAAAATGGACAAAGGGGGTGGCGCCTGTGGCTCAAAAGGGTAGGGCGCCAGCCCCATATGCCAGAAGTGATGCGTTCAAACCCAGCCCTGGCCAAGAAAAAAAAAAATTGGACAAAGGATTTGAATAGACATTTCTCCAAAGATACATATGTTTGTATACACACACACACACATAAGGGATAAAAGACAGACAATGAGTGCCTGAAAAGACACTTAACGTCATTAGTTACTAGGGAAATCCAAATCAAAACCACAGTAAGACACCACTTCATACCCACTAGAAATGCCAAAATACAAAAGACATGCAATCACAAATTTTGGCAAGTATTTGGAGAAATGAGGACCCTTTTGGTGCATTCACTTTGAGAAACAGTTTGGCAGTTTCTCAAAGTGCTGAGCATAGCAGTTAATGTGGTAAGAAATTTCATTGCTCAATAAATACTTGAAAAAACTGAAAATATATCTGCACACAAACATATACGGGGTTATTCATAGCAGCATTACCTATAACTGAGAACACTAAAAATTTATATGACAGAGAGTTCATCAGCCGATAAATAGATAGGCAAAATGTATTATATCCACACAGTAAAATGTTAGAATAAGAAGGCACAAGTTACCACACATGGTATGACACAGATGAATGTTGAAACATTGATCTTTGTTAATAGAGCCAGTCACAGAGGGCCCACATACTGTGTGATTCCATTTATATGAAGTTATGAAGTGTCCAGAATTAGCAAATTCATAGAGACAGAATGTAGACTATTGGGTTCCAGGCTCTGGGGAATGGAGGACTGACTGTCTGAGGGTATGGGGTTACCTTTTGTGGCAATGAATATATACTGAAATTAAATAGTGGTAACAGCTGCACAGCTCCATGTATAGACTAAAGACCACTGAACTGTACACTTTACAAAGGTGCATTTCATGGTATGTGACTTATATCCCACTACAGTGGGCACCATAGTGTGGGCTGGGCTGGTGCTGACTCAAAGGAGTGGGGTCTGTGGGGATCTTGGAGCATCTCACCATGACAGTGACCAAAGTGGAGCTACAACCTGGCAGGATGTGTAGGGAGGGCCTAGAATGCAAGGGGTGAGTAATCTGCTGAGCTGTGGTTTGAGCAGCCTCTGTGTTCAGGAAACTGAGTAACTTCCGGGTCTTGGCCTTGGCACCATCTGCCATGTGCCAGGCTGTGAAGAATGACTCACCCCATCCCATCCTCAGGGTCTTGGAGAAGACTGATTGTCACCCAGCTCCTCTTTCTTGTCAACACCATCTGAGAGGTGGCCTGGCTCATAGCCGTTCTCTCTTGAGGGACCTGGCCCCTGGCCACAAGTTGACTGGTCTGCGGTCATTGTTGACCCCACTGACGCATCCCAGGCTCTGTTCTGGGACTCCAGAGATACAGGAGAGTCTTTCCTTGGCCATGGCATGGAGCCCCCAGGCAGGATGCTGAGGTCGCTGATACCATCTGGATTCTGCCCTTCCTGAAGCTCAGTGGGTCAGCTGTTCCCCTCACACCCTGAGCTGCCCCATGAGCTGGAGAGATTTCCGAGGCTTCTGACAGGAGCAGCTGAGTCCTGCAGGGGCTGAGGGACAAGCTCAGCCACCAAGGAAGTTTATCTCGGGGACAGAGACCACCAATGAGCCCTGTCTACGGTGAAGACGTATGTGACAAGTAGTGTGTTTTTGAAAACTCCCTCAGCTTTTCTTTCTTTCTTTCTTTCTTTCCTTTTTTTTTTTTTTTTTTTTGCAGTTTTTGGCCAGGGCTGGGTTTGAACCCGCCACCTCCGGGATATGGGGCCAGTGCCCTAGTCTTTTGAGCCACAGGTGCCATCCCTCCCTCAGCTTTTCTGAGGCACTTTGTTGTTTGTATTGGTTATCATGACTGATATGAGTTTTGGACACCAGCTCAGAAAGGGGGATATGGCATAGGGAAAGGGTTAGCTATCCCACTCAGTTGGAAACACAAAGCTGACTCTTGGTCAGGGTCTTCTCCCTCCAGGTCTAGACATCAGGTGGAGGAGGGAGGAGTCCCTGAAAGCTGAAGGATGTCTAACTCTCCTCTGGTCTGAGGGTCTGACTGGACACTCAGCCCAGATACCTGCCAAATGGACACACAGGCCCCCTCTCAGGTCTTCACTGCAGGAGAGCGTCATGGCCCCGGCAAGGCAGGATACCATGGCCCAAGGTGATGGTGCAGAAACACCCATAGGGCTGCTGCTGGAGGAAGAGCATGCTGCCCACCTGGGCATCCACCTGGCCTCTTCCCTGGGCTCCTTCAGGCTCCGCCTCAGACTCAGACACCTGCTTGGCCCAGGGTATAAAGACCAGCCTGCAGACCTGATACCAGTCAACCAGAGGACACTTCCTTTTCCAGAGTGATCCTTGCAGACAGTTGAGACTTTGTCTAGCCTGCAGCAGTCTGAGTTTCCTCTGCCCAAACTTGCTAACCCCCTCCTGTGACAGGTGAGAGAGCCCTGATGACACCATGTGACCCCAGCTCCATGTTCTGCAGAGCCCAGGGGCAGCCCCTAGACCACAGGCACCAGGTCTGTGGTGCAGACCTCTGAGCACAGAACTCTGCCTCACCCTGGGCTGACATGGCCAGAAAGGGGACAAAAGGCTGCTCTTCCAACCCAGCCCACCCTCCTTCTGCAGGGGCTGCCTCAGCCCCCCCCCCCCCTGCCCTCCCATCTAGCAGGAGGAGACACAGAGGGAGCACTGGAAGGTGAGTGCTCACTTACCTGCCTGTGTTAAGAAGGAATGAACTGTGTATCTCACTTGCCCAGCTGCAGTGGCTCCTGGAGATGAAATCATAACCAGAGCAGGGAGAAGGGCCTTTCTTTGCATATCCAAGAGACCCCAACACATGTTAAAACATGTAAACCCATGTTTTGGGCCATTTTTTATGGGCTCTTCAATGATGTCAGTTTTTATGATGTTTCAGTGATTTTTATCAAGTACATTTATATACGCTGCGGGTATCTCTGGAGTAATTTTCCTCTTGAAAATTTCCTTCCTATGAAACACTCAAATAGTCAAAAACTGCAGGCTTCAGGGCCCCTTGTGCCTACCTGAGGCCTAGGGCCTCTCAGGGTCACCTGCACTTTTATTCTTGACTCATTGTCATTACTTCTCTGGCTGTTATCGAGAGTGAAAGGAGGAGAAAAAGAGAGAGAGGGAGGGAGAGGGAGGGACAAGGTGGAGGGGGCACGGAGAAAGAGGGAACAAAAAGATAGTATAACAACTTGGGTGTTGGGGACAGGCAGGCATAGGGTTCTTATATCCCAGGGGAGGGGGTGGGGAAGGGTACTACTGAGGTCAGCCCGGCAAGCCCAATGCCCATTTCATGCTGGGATTTTGCATATTTGTGACTTCCTTTTCCAAATTCCCCTAAGGCCACATCCCCAGGACACAGAGCCAGGGATCCAACATGATAAAGTGTGAAGGACTTGAAGTTGCTTCTGGAGCCAAGAGAATAGTACATGTGGCCTTCCTGCTGCCACCCAGGTGTGTATCAACACCTACCTGGCCGTGGCATCCTGGGCTGGCCTGCCCCTTTCACCTCACTATCAGGAAGGGTGTCCTTGTCTCTGCCACAAACTAGTATCTGCAGGAAGCTGCTTTGCTGGCACATGGTGAGAGGAAGAGGCAGATCCAAGCTGTTCACATAGGTGAGAGGAGAAACAATTTGGCCCAAGGCTTAGTCTGACCTCAATAAAACCAGCTTTGTGGTGTGCAGGGAATTGAAATTCTTGATAAAGAAGCTGAATTATGAGGAGTCAAAGGTGAACCTGGTCACATTACTGGGGGTTAAAGAGGTGATGGTGTCCTATCCCAGGCCAGGAGAGGGGCTGCACAGGTGACACACTGAGGGGTAGCAAAGTTCTGTTCTGGAGCAAT
The DNA here is from genome assembly GCA_963574575.1 of Galagoides demidoff. Lineage (NCBI taxonomy): Eukaryota > Metazoa > Chordata > Mammalia > Primates > Galagidae > Galagoides > Galagoides demidoff. The sequence goes on along the minus strand of CAUYQV010099424.1, from coordinate 2,500 downwards.
TCTTAGTTTTCTGATGGCCAATGATTTGTCACAGTTGAGGTTGTATGATACAAATGAGAGGCCCCAATGGCGAGGGGTAAACTTCAAGACCCAGGGTCTTGGGCACAGTCTCTGTATGAGGGTAAGACACAGATGCCTTGCTTGTATTTCTGTGTGAGTTTAAAGTGTTGCTTTACTAAATGTAGATGTTTAAGACATACTAGAATTTTCCTAAACCCATTCTGGAACTTTAAAAACTTTTTCTCTTAGAAAAAAAAGCAATTGGTTTTAAACTCTTCTCAACAATGAGAGGCTCTGGCAAATTATATTATTAATCAGTCTTCAAGTATTCAAATATTCATATAACACCCACTGGGTGCAAATATGAACATGAAACATAGGTTATGCAAATCAGACATTTCAGTCCTTTTAAAATAATTTCCTATCCATATGGGTCTTGTTGTTTTAAGTTTCCACCAAATTGTACAACTTGTTATTCATGCCATCTCACTTCTCTGTGAGTTTCAGCAGCCCAGGAGCTGCTCAAAGGTCAAGGAAGTTTTGGGGTGTCCATGTGCAGGTGGTGACCCTATACAGGTGGGATACCCCTGGTCCAGGCCAGACCCTCACAGCACACTAAACTTTTACACCCAAACAGGGGGCAGGCAATCTTTCTTCTTGGGCAGTGAGAGAAGGGGTTGGTGGAGAAATGATCATTTGAGGGGTTGTCCACATGTCACCCCCAGTGATGGGATTGTGGCAAGAAAGAGACTCAAACTCAGGTCTCCTGCTTACTGTTATAGCACATTTTCCTGTAGCCATGGTACAGAATGGCACATATTAGCTCAAGCTCCTCACAGGATGAACTTCTCAGGTGCTATCAGTCCTCCAAGCAGCAGACCCCGAGTCTTTGTCATTTTCCAATGGTAGGTGAAAAGTGTTACTCTGCTGGGTACACTTCCTCCCCTGGGATGGAAGCTCTTTTCCAATTCTGAAAATGTCCTCACTTTCAACCAGAAGCCTCTCTTTTGTTCCCACACACTCTACTTTCCTGCTTGATTCAAGATGTTGACTGCCCTTGACTCAGTGGTCAATCCCTCCACTTCTGCCAGAGCCCTTCCACCCTCGGTTCCTTTGGTTCCTTTTCCTTTCCTGCATCAAGCTGTGATGCAGCTCCCTGAAGGTGACAGCATGTGAGGGTGCCTGGAAACAGCAGAGCGCGTTTCACAGGGACAGGGCCATGTCAGACATTGCGTGCCAGGCCTCCTCTTATAGCTGTGAACAAAAACAATCATTGTCCTACTTTCTTGGTACTTAGAGTTATTAGAGATTGGCAGGCTGTGGGCAAATTAATAAATAAAGGATATTCAGGAAGTGACAAGGGATCTCAGAATCACTAGGACAAGGGGGATGGAGAGCGATGAAACAAGAAGATGGAGAGCGGGTTCCTCAGTGTGGAGTCACTAGGGAAGGTTTGTGACAGGGACTCTTGTCCCCAGATGCCACACCATCCATCAGCTCTAATGTGATCCCTTCCAGGAAGCTTTTGTTGATTTCCCTGACCAGGCCACCATCCCACCGCCCCCGACTAGAAGCTTTCATAGCACTCAATTCCATTTCTTATCAAAATATATTTTAACTTTTGATTTTATATTTATTTAAGTGGTTGTTTGATTGAAGGGAAGGGATTACGGGCTTTTTGCCCACTGCCTAGAAATGGTGTCAGTGGTGGTTCAGTGTGAGAATGGATTGGTGGCATCTCTTCCCTGGACATGCTGTCCTTGGATTTGTTAACTTGGTACAGGATGCACTTTACCTGGGTGTCATTCCAAAGTCAACCTACTGACCTCACAATGTACTTCATCCCACTACTGGGATGCTAAACAACAATGACAAATGCAATAAAAAATAACCAGGCATTTAAAAAAATAAATAAGTAAAATAAATAAAAATAAATTGTTACTACAGCCTTAATTTTTTTTAATATTGACCATTATTTTATTATTATTTTAAGCTCAATATACAAGAGTTTGATCTGACTTCAAACTCATATTTTTAGGATCCTTCTCTCTTTACTCTTTCCTGATATATTTTGGCCCTTCCTATATGATGAAATCACCAGGTCATTTTATTTTTAGCTGTCTTTTGTTAACAAATCAGAATTGGATTTTTTGTTTGTTTGCTGTTGTTTATAATTTGCTCTGAGAGCCTGACTTTTAACAGAAGAGAAACAATCCAGACTTAGTGTGATAATTGGTGGGCTAATATAACATGGTGTGTTAACATGAGGTCTGTGATTAGAATAGTGGAATTTTAAGAACTTGGACTTTGGATTCTGTTTTCCCCAGGTTCAAATTCCATCTCTGCTTCTTTTTTTTAATTTTATTTCTTATAGCATAACTGTGTACATTAATGCAATCATGGAGTATAGTGTGCTGTTTTCATGTACATTTTGAAATACTCTCATCAAACTGGTCAAGATAACCTTCATGTCATTTTCTTAGTTATTGAGTTAAAACAT
>CAUYQV010099420.1:0-30300 GCA_963574575.1 Galagoides demidoff | reverse complement strand
AAAAAATAGCCGGGCGTTGTGGCAGGCGCCTGTGGTCCCAGCTACTTGGGAGGCTGAGGCAGGAGACTCGCTTGAGCCCAGGAGTTGGAGGTTGCTGTGAGCTGTGATGCCACAGCACTCTACCCAGGGAGATAGCTTGAGGATCTGTCTCAAAAAAAAAAAAAATTATCAGGATAAATTTCACTTTAGGCTGAATGCTCATGCCTTTAATCCCAGCACTTTAAGGGAGGCCAAAGTGGGATCATCACTTGAGGATGGGAGTTTAAGACCAGCCTGGGCAACACTGTGAGGTCTCATCTCTATAAGAATAAAAAAAATTAGCCAATGTGGTGGAGTACACCTGTAGTCCCAGTTACTCAGGAAGCTGAGGCAGGAGGATTGCTTGAACCTGGGAGTTTGAGGTTGCAGTGAGCAATGATGCACTCCAGCCAGGGCAGCAAAATGAGACTCTGTCTCTATAAACAAATACACAAACAAAAAACCATGTAATCCTGGATTAGATCTGAACCCCCTCAATAATTTAAAAATAAGTAAGTTTCACTTAACCCAAGATCTCTAATATTCAAAGATCCAACACTAAAAAGTCATTACAGAATATTAATATATTTGCTTTTATCATCATAGTAACTTTAAAAAAAATTATTATTATTGTTATTTTTTTATTTATTATTTATTTTTTTAGAGACAGATTCTCACTTTGTTGCCGTCGGTAGACTGCCATGGTGTCATAGTTCACAGCAACATCCAACTCCTGGGCTTAGGCGATTCTCTTGCCTCAGACTCCTGAGTAGCTGGGACTACAGGCGCCTGCCACAACACCCGGCTATTTTTTGTTCTTGTTGTTGCAGTTTGGTCAGGGTCAGGTTTGAACCCATCACCCTTGGTACACGGGGCTGGTGCCCTACTCACTGAGCCACAGGTGCTGCCCCATCACAGTAAGTTTTGTAGGCAGAATACAATATACTGAAAATATGCTAAGTCTAAATTTATAGTAAAAACAATTGCAAATCCTGTATTTCCTAAATATAACCTTGAAATTCCAGTAGATGTTTTAAACTCAGATAAATTTTATTACTCTCCAAACCCAGCCCTTTGAAAAACAGTAAGAGATAAAAGGCCACTTGCCATTTTCTTGAGCAAATCTGGAGGCTTCTAAGAACGTGACCTCCCGATCTGCATCCAGGTCCTTCTTGTTCCCGCAGAGGATGATAACGATGTTCTGGCTCGCCAGCATTCTGGCATCTGTTAACCAATTAGTAAGCGCATTGTAGGTTTCTCGGCTGCGTAATATAAGATTGTGAAAATAATACATGTATTTTATAAAACTAGCAACTCTTTCCAGTCATTCTCACTACTCACACTGCTTTCCAACATTTCAGGGTAATGGCAGCAAGCCCATTAAGGTAACTCATATAGCGGCATGCACCAAGTATACATCCCCTCAGGGATTGTTTCACTTCATTTCCAGAAAAATGGGGCAATAAGCCTGACAGCGTGCTGTTTTTTGTTTGCTCAGTCAGGAGCAGAAGGACACAGAATTTCCTGCCTTCATTTCACAGCTGTCCATTAGCTTGGTAAGTGCCAGGCCCTGGGCCAGACTCTGGGCAGCAAGACTCAGCAGCTAACTGCTGCCATTTACTCAGCCCTTGCAACATGCTGGCACTTTGTTTTCTAAGCATTTATCATTTTAATTCTTTGTAAGAATTATACAGACTTCTATTACCCCCCTTTTCCATTAGAACTCAAAGCCCAGAGAGCTTGCCCAAAGTCACACAGCAGAGAGGCTAGGCTGGGCACCGCCAGGACGTGACCAGGTTTGACTCTGGGACCAGCCTTTATACCTGCTATTTTCAGCCCTCACGTCTAAGGATGGATTTACAACTATGACACTTTGTCACCTTGACCAGTGACTTAGCAAGCAGAGCCTGTCAGTGGGTAAGTGTGTTGAGGGCTGGGCTGGAAGCAGCCTGCCTTTTCAGAGAGCACCCAGCTCTAGGGGCAAAGGCTGGACGAGGGAAGGGGCTGGGGGATGCTCCTCACTGATGGTCCTCCAGAAAGGACTCCCAGAAGACAGCATTAGATGACACACTTCCCAGTTGGTGACAGGAAACAAACATCTGTGTTGTCTGTTGGAATTTCTTCAGGATAGGAATGACCTACACTCTGCACTGTCCCATACAGTGGTCACCAGCTACGTGGGGCTACTGACCACCTAAAATGTGGCGAATGCAACCACTTATTTAAGTTGGCCTATGTGGCTAATAGCTACCATATAATTGCTTCACATTAACTTAATTTAATCCTTCAACCTCATAAGAACTATATAATTATTACCCTCACCTTATAAGAAAAGGAAACCAAGGTCCAGGCAGCTGAAGCACCAGCCTAAGGTTATCACCGAGACAATAACAGGAGAGGATTTGAGGCCAGACAACCTCAGTCTGGACTAACTCACCTGCGATAACCTACCACATGGAAAGCTGTGGCAGGTCAAGGAATGTGCCTTCCTAAATGAGCTTTAAGGAATGTGTCCTTAGCAGCATGCTAAGGACTGTTTAACAGACCTGAAGCCCTACAAACGTTGTTTCTCTACATGGTAAAGGGGTGGTGGGGCCAGTTCAAGGACACCCAGATGAAAGGGCTAAGGAGTCTTTCTAGGGGACAACCACACTGCCTGTCCCCGGACACACACAGCAGAGAAGACACTTTGCCAAGACTGGCCTTCAGGACACAGTGCCAAGCAGCCTCCCCACCCAGGGTAAATGGAGTTACCTGGTGATGTCATAGACAAGGAGAGCTCCAGCCGCACCTCTGTAATAACTTCGGGTTACAGACCTGGAAAAATCACACTGGCTTTACTTGCAATCAATCAAGAGCCTTTTCTACTAAATACCATCTTCCCATGAAAAACACCTATTTTTGCTTTGTAAACCACAACGTGGGGACAAACATTGCTTTAATAAAAGAAATGATTCAAAGATAATGAACATATGTGTGAAGAGCTGTTCTATCTGAAACCATGTTACAGAAACAACAGGGGTGCTAGGCTGGTACAAGTAGGACAATCTCTCAGAAGGGATGTCCCCTCTGAGAACTTGTAAAGAGGATCAGGTGTCTGCAGGCAGTAGGGAGCCACTGCCAACTCTAGGTGGGTGCTAAAGGACTTCTCTGGGAGATCCCTGTGTACCTCCCACCCCATCCCACGCACAGCTTCCTCCACCTTCTAAAGAAGAGATGTGCACAGATGAGAATAGCCTCAGCTCCCCATAGTCACCCCTGCCCCGCACACACTGGTCCCAGGGCTGCCATTGCCGAGGAGCCTGAGCCCAGCACATCTGGCTCTGCTCACACTCACAGGCGTTTTTCTTTCAGTGACACACCTTCTCCCTGCTGATCAATTTCTCCACCTTTCCAGGATGTTTTCCTATTAGCAGAGTAAAAGTGGCTCTGGCATCTCCCATCCTAAAACATCAAACCAAAATATGCCATGCAACCCTTTCAGCTACTTTCCTACCGTTTGCCCTTCTCTATATCCAAAAAGGTTCTCAAGAGTTGCCTTTACCTGTCTTTTCTGCTTCACGTCCAACCTGGTGTGTCCCTGACACTCCCCTTGAGTAGGCTGTCAAAGTCCCAACACTTCCCTGCACCCAAGGATATGGGCATGTCTCTGACCTCATTCACCCTCATGGCTGCTATGCTCTGCTCTCTCCTGCTCTCCCTCCTCTCTCACCAGCCATTCCTCCAGCTCCCGCTCAGCCTTCTGATATAGCAAGGCCGCAAGATGGGTTCTGTGCTCTCTTTTCTATTAACATTTGACTCAAATTTTATTTCCAACTTAGGTTACTTCTAAGATCCAATTGTTGTCCCATATCTCCATGTGACTGCCTGATAAATACATCACACTTGACATTTACAGGACAGAATTCTTTCTGGTGTCCTCTCTCCACCCACTCTAGGCTAGGAAGGGGCATCCCCCCCCACCCCCCTGCCAGGTTCTGAAGCACATCAACTTCCTGGGGGTCCTGACTCTTTCTTGTCCTTTCCCACACTTGGTCTGTGGGCCAAGTACTCTCCCACACTGAACACGGCCTGCTGCTTCACCAGCAGCTGCCGCATGGAGCCCTCAGTCCTTTTTCCAGAGCAGCCCAGGCTATCCCCCACTCACTGTGCCAGGCCCCTAGTCCCACTCTCTTGCTCCGAGCCCCTCCCACCCTGTCTGGGCTTGTCACAGGACAGGTTTTCCTTGTCCTTTGGGTTCTATTCAGCACCATCTCCTCAGAGTAGGATCCCACCATCCCACACAGCCCCTGTGGGAACATGCTCATCTTGTGTTTCCCCGTTGGCTGTCTGCTTCCCCTCCGAGAGGCAGGGCTCTGCTCTTTCACTCCCCAGAGTACCCTGGTGCCAGAGCAGGACACAGACCACTGCTAGGTAATCACTAACCTAGCACTATTTTTTGGCATAATAAAAATAACTGCAGCACAGTAATAATAAGGAAACATATTTGACCTTGTCCCAGGTTGCTGGCACAGAGCTCCCAAGCCCTCTGGGATTCTCTGAGAAAATGTCTTTTATAAGCTAGTGAGTTGACTAGGAGGCAGTGGCTCGGGATGGGGCCTGGTGCCCAGGGGAACCAACTTGTGATCAGAGAATGGGAACTTCCAGCCCTACCTCAGACCTCTGGAGAGGAAAGAGGTGCTAGAGACATGATGACCAACCAAGCCTATGTAATGAAGCCTCCACAGAAGCCCAAAGGGAGGTGGTTCTGAAGCCTCCGGGCTGGTGAGCACAGGGTGGGCCTGGAAGGCAGTGTATTCCCAGAAGGCATAAAAGCTGTGCACAGACCCCCACTCTGCCCTCTACATCTCTTCCATGGCTGTTCCTGAATTGGTTCCTGTATGACAAACTGGTAATGTTAAGTAGCAGTGTTTTCCTGAGTTCTGTGAGTCACCAGTGAATTCTCAGACCTGGGCGGACTGTGTATGTGCATGCTGCGGGAACTGCCACATTTGGAGATGGCCAGGCAGAGGTGCAGGGAGCCTGGGCTGCCCATTAGTGACTTGAATCTTTGCTAACTCTGGGTAGTGCCAGGAATTTAATTTAGTTTTTGGACACCCAACTGCCATGAGAGAATTAAAATAGCTGGTGTGAAGAAACCCCCCATATTTTTGGTGTCAGAAAAAAAGATACCATAGAAATGAACATTCCCTACCCTTGCAGAATAAAGAAAACTGTGGAACTCGCAGAAAACAAGTAGAACTACTTGCTATTACTTTGCTACTTGGAAAAGGGCACTACTGTGACCCTCCAAGGCAGGTGTGCAGTGTGGAGCTTCCCTTTCTGCTTTTAGATTCCTACCCCCACACCTCCTAAGCACTGTTGCCAGGTAGCCTGTGGCAGGGGGGGAGGAGTGGTTGCCAGCAGCCTGCGGAGGCAAAGGAGGAAGGCCCCACTCTCCCACATGGGGTAGATTAAGAGGCAGCTCTTTTTTGTTTCCAGCAAGCAGGCCCCTGACTTGTAGAGAAACAGGTACCCAAGAGTTCTCTTCATGACAGGCTGTTACATCTCCTTCACATTTATTTTACAGTACGGTCTTTTAACATAAGGCTTCTCATATAAGTTGTTCAGGTATACAAATTCAAGAATTTCAGAACATCTCCTTGAAATGTTAAATTTTTTTTGCAAAAGTAATTTTAACCAGTGTAACACATGCGCATAGTTTTAAAGTAAAGGTCCTGAAATGAAACAGCCATCTCTTCATTCTTCACCAGGAGGCTCCCCAAGGTGAGTACTCTGCTTCAGGTATGTGATTTTTTTTTTCTCCAATTAAATCATTAAGAGAAAACATATTGAGCCCCTATGTGCAAGACACTATTCTGCGCACAGGAGTAACAAACCCCAAACACAAAAGCCTCTACTCTCACAGATCTTACAGTTTCTTTCGTCTGGTATTTGCTTCCTTACTTCTACAAAGTGCTTAGCAAGTTACTCATAGGAGAGCTGACTTCTTTGCTTCTGTGAGAGTCTCTGGCCGCTACAGTCAGCCTTACGCCCAGTCCTTGCCTCCCCAGACAGCGGTGTCTGTCACACTGGCTGCTGCTCTGCTCTTCATCCACTGTCCCGGAGTCACCTCTGCTGTTCACCAGGCTGGAACCCTTGTTGGCTGCATCTTCCTCTCTCTGTACTTATACTGGTGAAGTATATCCCCGTGAACTTTCTAAGAAAGATTAAACCTTTGTCCCCTCCTCATTCTTGCATATTTGAAGGTATTCAGATTTCACTCTCACACTCAGAATTTAGCTAAGATTAGAATTTCAGGTCAAAAACGTTTTTTGCACTGAGTTTTGAAGGCAACTCTTCCTTTTAGCTTCCAAGTTCTGCTGAATGTGGTCCAATGCAATTCTCATTTCCAATACTTTCTATCTGACTGTTTTTCCCTCTTGGAACCTTTTTGAATCTTCACTTCGTCCCTGCTGTTCTGAAATTTCACATGACATGCCTGGTCTGGATCTTTTTCCTACTCATTTATATCTGCTAATCAATCTGGATCTCATTCTTTTTTTTTATTTTGAGACAGAGTCTTACTTTATCACCCTTGGTAGAGTGCTGTGGCATCATACCTCACAGAAACCTCAAACTCTTGGGCTCAAGTGATTGTCTTGCCTCAGCTTCCCCAATAGCTGAGACCATAAGGACCCACTACTATACCCGACTATTTTTCGAGACCCTGGCTATCTTTAGACAGAGGGTCTCAAACCTATGAGCTTAGGAAATGCACCCACATTGGCCTCCCAGAGTGCTAGGATTACAGGGAGGAGCCACCCTTGCCGGTCTGGGATCTCATACTTTCAGTGAATAATTTTTCTTTATTGTTTTCTCTGTCTTCTGGAATGCCTAATATCTGGGCATTGTACCTCCTGGATTAATTTTAGGAGATTCTTTGTGTTGTCGCTTCCATTTTTCACCTTGTTTTACTTTCTGAGTCACTACCCTACTTAAAATATTATTCTGTTTGATCTTTTAAAAATACCATTTTGGGCTCAGTGCCATGGCTCACCCGTGTAATCCTAGCACTTGGGAAGCTGAGGCAAGTGGATTGCTTGAGCTCAGGAGTTGGAGACCAGCCTGAGCAAGAGCGAGACCCTATCTCTACTAAAAATAGAAAAGTTAACCAAGTGTTGTGCTGGGCACCTCTAGTCCAAGCTACTTGGGAGGCAGCAAGAGGATCACCTGAGCCCAAGAGTTTGAGGTTGCTGAGAGCTGTGACACCACAGAACTCTACCCAGGATGACTGAGATTCTGTCTCAAATAAATAAATAAGATATCATTTTGTTTTTAACGATGTACTTGACTATATTTTCTGCTCTTATTTCTGAAAATACTATAGTTTTAGTGTATTTTTTCCTGTTTTCTCAAAGTTCCAGCTTTATTTTGGGTTTTCTCTTTATTATAGAAGCTTTTCTTCAACTTTCTGCCTGATCATTTACAATAAGAACAAGGAATGGAAAAATCTGAAAGAGGCTCTGTCTGGGTGGAGCTGGGGGGCTTGGAGGACTTCACTGTCAGATGACGGATGAAGACAGGGCTGTTTCCCTTGGGAAACCAAAATAGCAGTATCTTCAAGCCATTCTTTCTGGGCTATTCATTTTTCTGCAGAGAAGAATCTTTTCTCCTATTTGGGACACATCTACCTGGCTGCCAGCAACTAGGAAAGTGGTGAGAGAGGAGGGTTAAGGTTCAGAGACTTTCCCTTAATTGCCCTCTTCTTAGACTTCACCCCACCCTTGCCCTCTCCTATGCCTTATGACCTTGAATCTAAACCCTGTTTCAATTTAGAAACTGAAGCTCTTATTCTGTGTGTGCATAAACATTTAGATGCCCCCACCCCTTTCCTGTGGAACCTGATGCTTCAATGCCCTGACCTTTCTGGGCCTCTGCAGAAGAAACGGCTTCCCCGATGACCACAGTTGAGATGAAGCACCCTCTGCTGTAGGTCACCCTCTGCTGCACCATCCACTTCCTATCTTCAATAGTTTCTTGAAATCAGTCAATAATAATTGTGTATTCTCCCCATTATGGCCTGAAATGCTATGCTATTTCAGTTGTTTCAGTCATTTCAGTGGGATGCTCAGAGGGAAAGACATGTCTGTTTGAATCTGCCATGTTTAATCAGTGCCTCTACAAGAAGGATTGTGATTAAAGATGGCGACAATATTTTTGAAGAAATTGTTGGGCATTTAATATGTAACATATACCCAACTTTAATTAAGTGAAATGTTTACAGTGGAATGAATTTTATTTCATTGAGTTTTGAAACTATATGTATTTCTTCTGACTTTGTGCATCTGTGCCAAAAAACACAACTAAACTATTGTACTACTTTCTTGCTGTGGTATTTACAGTATATTAACTATATAAGCTCATTTGCGGTGATCTGACATCATCATTCTGAGCACCAATTGTGATTGTACTCTAATAAAAGCACGGAGGAGAGAATATTTTCTGGATTGTGTATCAATCATCAGAATATGCTCTAGTCAACGTCAAACTAATAAAACACAAGAGGTTTTATAAAAATTCTTCTTTAAAAGTGAAATACAGAAACCAACAGTGCCATTACTTGGCTTTGATTTTAATCTAAAAGCACACTATAGAATACACAGTGCCCGCCACTCGCTCCTGAGAATGAGGCTGTGAATTCTGAGGCGCTCTGAGAGGCTTCTGTATTCTTTAGTAAATCAATGTTGCACGGAAGTACACTGAATTTTAGCTGTCTTATCAGTCAAAATTTCCAGAGGTGAAGTTTTAGTACAAAGAAGTTAAAGAGTTAGGAGGGGGTTAGACCTTATATACTAAGAAAATGTAATTATTTGAAAGCCAGTTTTTCAAATATATTTTTAAGTTAGAGAAAAAGCTACCTGAATCGTTCTTGTCCTGCTGTATCCCATATCTGTAACTTTACATATTTACCACCAACATTTATTATCTTTGAACCAAATTCCACTCCTATTGTATGATTTGAGTCATCTTTGACTAAAAAAGAAAAATAAAAACAAAATATTTAATTTCATAACATTAACATAACAGGCTTATAGATTTCAGCAAGTAACTCTAAAGTCAAGGGTTATGTCAATGGGAAACCTTAACTGCTTTAGGCGCTCATCTCTCTCAACAGTTCACTGACAAGCACATTCACTGTGCTAAATAAAATACACATAGTCCCTAATCCCAGAGAGACAACAAAGTTTTCCCTCAAAACCCCTTATACAAATCATACACTTTAAATGGCACTGATAAGGTGCTCATGATGGCAACTGCCTAAATACCACCGCACTCTGCAGAAGGATGTAATGCCCAGGGATGGGTCTGGAACTCAGCTGGCAATGAGGGGGTGATAGTTTCAACTACTGGATTTAAATAGATAAATATTCTGAAGAAATAAAGTAAATGGAAGGAAGAGCACTGTAGACCACAAGAAAATATTGTGAGATACCACATGTTATGGAAAAGGGAAGAAAAAATTGAACCCCCAAATCCAAACTCTATGCATATGGTAGGTGTTAGATTTTCATTACTTTTAGTGTTACATGGCAATGATGTGGAATGAATTTGTTGGAGAAATCAATGCTATCTGTTTGAATGGGCAGGAGATTGGCAAATAAGCATTTTGCTTATGCCCAGCCTATAGTACCTCAGGCATGCTTGCTTAAGATCTACTTCATTAGGGTGGTGCCTGTGGCTCAGTGAGTAGGGCACCGGCCCCACATACTGAGGGTGGTAGGTTTGAACCCAGCCCCGGCCAAACTGCAATAACAAAAAAAACAGTTGGGCATTGTGGCAGGTGCTTGTAATACCAGCAACTCAGGAGGCTGAGGCAAGAGAATTGCCTAAGCCCAAGAGCTGGAGGTTGCTATGAGCTGTGGCGCCACAAAGTGAGACTCTGTCTTTAAAAAACAAAAAAAACAAGATGCACTTCATTAAATTAATTCTGTTTTTGAAACTTCATCACACTGCCACTAAATAAACAGGTCTTTCTCCACTATTTTTTCCATTATTATAAAGGCACTATTTATTTTCAAATCTACAGTCTTCCAAGGTCTCACATAGTTTGGTATAAAAAAATTCAACTTTGGCTAGGCACCCATAGCTCAGTGGTTAGGACACTGGCCATATATACTGGGACTGGTGGGCTCAAACCCAGCCCAGGCCTGCTTTATAATAATGACAACTGCAAAAAATCAAAATAGCCGGACATTGTGGCAGGCGCCTGTAGTCCTAGCTATTTGGGAGGCTGAGGCAAGAGAATTACGTAAGCCCAAGAGTTTGAGGTTGCTGTGAGCTATGATGCCACAGCACTACTGAGGGCGACACAGTGAGACTCTGTCTCAAAATAAATAAATAAATAAAATAAAATAAAATAAAATTCAACTTCACTTAACCAAAACAATGAAAGTCAATGGCAAAGACAGGTGTATGGTCAGTGCCTGCCAGTCACAAGGTGACTATCCCAAGAGTGAACACTACCTCTCTGAACCTGCTTCTTGACCTGTAAAGCAGCATTGGTGGCAATAACTCCCTTACCTACAACCGAAGGCCACAATGAGGACCAAATGCTATTATTTCATCCAAAATTTTCTCCTAGAGTACCTCTGGCCCCACTGTCAAGAAATGGGATTCTTGCCAGAGACTCTCCGCTATCATCAATATCATCATATTATATCCTAGCATTCAGAAAATGTACAGCATGAGTACTTATACACTGAACTATTAAACATAAATGCCAACAATAGTAACTCGGTCATTATTACTGAAAGTTTAATAATATAACCTCTTAAGTACTTTTAAATTATGATGTTTTCCTTCTAAAAAAACCTGAGTTCTACTGTACATACATCTGAGTGCTCGAGACATGCACGAAGGAACGATGGGTCACTTACATTTTTTTTCAATAAACTGATGGAGTAAGCAAGATTTGCCAGTTCCTGCATTTCCAATAACCAAGAACTTAAACAAAAAATCTGTAAGACAAAAAGAGACTATGAAAAATAACTTTAAGATGGGTACAGTTAATTTATTCTTAGGGTGTGATCATAAAACTTAATGAAATCTTAGCTGTTAACGCAAAAGCAAAAAAAGAGGAAACTAAGTATCTTATGAAATGGCAATAAAATCTTGACTTACCTTTCCACATTTAAGCATTTTTGGTATTTGACTTACATGCTAATCCAGTAGGTTTCCAAACTGTGCTTTCTGAAAATTTCTTTCGAAGTTGGAAGTTTAAAAACTATTCTTGTAGAGAAGTCCCTTTGTTAGCCACCATTCAGAGAAATATACATACTCTGTTGCAAGCAAAATCAGTCTAGAAATTTCAAGTGTAGAATAAGACTGGTAGATTTTGAGGAGCCCACCTCATTCTGCTTTTTAAACATGGGCATTTCTAAGCCTGGGTGACAAAATGAGATCCTGCCCCTTAAAAAAAAAAAAAAAGGTGCATGTGCACATTCTGCCTCCACCCGCAGGTGCGTGTGGCCTGGCTTCTCCTCCCTCATCTGTAACTTGTGGCTTGTGAGGAGGACAGCTCAAGCGAAGTTTGGGTCACTATTTCAAATGTAAAATCTGGTTCAATTTAGACAGAGGTCTTCATCTCTTCTTTACACAGAGTTAATATATTTAATTTGGGCTATTATTTTCCATGAAATGGAATTAAAGGAGTTCCCAAATAAAATTTATAAATTAGCCTGATCTGTAGCCCCATACTGCCCTTGGTGAGTCACTTTGCTTTTTCTAGTTAGCAAAGAACTTTAGTTCTGCTTACACAGGAGCTCAGGAGTTTCAGAGCAGCAGAAAACAAACTCCACTGCTAAGTCTACTGCACCCAGCCACTAACCAGAGACTTTAAGAACGATTTGTTCCATCATCATTTTCTGCTATGGCAATTTTGCTTAAATGTACTCTATTATAATAATTACTATTCAGACTGCATCATAGTTTCAACTAGCCAAAGGGTAAATATATCAATGGAATTGTACCTTGCTGAACAAAAGATATTATAGTTTCCATTTTTAAAAATTTAATTCCTCCAACAAACACTTTATATTCTAAATCTTATAGCTCAAATGTTATACATTACAGGTTTGTATCAAAACATCACATGTATCCCATAATTATGGACAACCATTTATAATGTATCCATAATATATAAAAATAAAAACTAATGAGCAAACAAAAAGATAAGAATTTATAGTAAAAAGAAACTCTTTGTTTGAAAATCCTTTTGGATTGAATACCTAAAATGCTGGACAAAGTATGTCATACTTTTAAAATGTATAGGTGGGCAGGGGGACCAAGGCTGGAGGATCCCTTGAGCTCAGGAGTTCCAGACCAGCCTGAGCAAGCGTGAGACCCCCTTCTCTACTATAAATAGAAAAACTAGCCGGGCATCTTGGCAGGTGCCTGTGGTCCCAGCTACCTGAGAGGCTGAGGCAAGTGGATTGCTTGAACCCAGGAGTATGAGGTTGCTGTGAGCTAGGCTGACACCATGGCATTCTACCTAGAGCCCAGACTGAGACTGTCTCAAAGCAAAACACAAAACAAAACAAAAGCACAGGCGAACTTTTAGGAAAGAAAAGGAAATCTCCAGGTGCTTAGAACAGAGAAGAAACTATAAACCAATGAGGGCCTGGGTGGGGATCAGTCTGAGACTGGCTCTAAATCTGTGTGAGGCAGGGGACAAGAGCTAGGGTGCATGTGAAGCAGAGTTTTCTCAGAGCTAGAGGCCTGAAGTCAAAAGGTAAGAAAAATAAAAAATAAAAAAGTTCAGGCAGACAGAGAATGTTCTCTAACTTTTTTAAGGATTAACTTCTTTTTCTATGGTATTGATCTAGTTCACTAGTTCAGGCAGACAATGAACGTTCTCTGACTTTTCCTGGTCGCTCAGCAAAATGGCATCAAGATTCCCCTTTGAAAAGTAATTATGTACTGGTACCACAAGTAGGCTTGGAATTCAAATTGAAACAACCATGGACAATGAACCTCCAAATTAGGATTATTAGCAACAACAAGAATGGCTCTAGAAAGGGCTATCCCTGAGACACCTGGGGAAGCAAGTCCAGACCACTTGGCAGGACGCAGCCTCAACCCAAGACACGCAGAGTCCCCAGACATACAGCTCTTCTGAAAATAAGCTTATAGTGTGAAAGTACAAAGCATTCACGGAAACAATCCACCAGGAATGAATCAGCCAGACCGCACTTTAGTCCTTCAAGAGCTGGGTTAAAGAACAACTTGATAGGTGGGTGTGGTGGCTCATGCCTATAATGCTAGCACTCTGGGAGGCTAAGGTAGGAGTATCACTTGAGGCCAGGAGTTTGAGACCAGTCTGGGCAACACAGTTAGACTATGTTCTACAAAAATAAAAAAATTATCTGGGCATTGTGGCACACACCTGTAGTCCCAGCTACTGGGGATGCTGAGATAGGAGGATTGCTTGAGTCCAGGGGCTTGGGGCTACAGTGAGCTGTGATAGTAGTGGTGGTGTTCTCCAGCTTGGGTAACAGGGACCTTGTCTCAAAAGAAAGTAAAACAAAACACAAAAAGAAAAGTATCTTCTTTTTGCTAAAGTATCTTTAAGAAGATCAATACCATAGAAAAAGAAGTGAATCCTTAAAAAGAGATGTCTTGAAAGAATAGATTTCTAGAATCTAGAATATCTAAAGATACAAATTATAGCAATTAAAATTAAGTACTCAATGGATTGTTTAGAGCAAAATGGGCAAGACTGAGAGGAAAGAGTCAGTGAACCAGATTAGAACCTGGAGGAAACTACCAGGTAGCAGAGCACATGAAAGGGAACGCAGGAGACACTGAGGACTGAAGGGAAGGGCCTGATACAGTCTCAAAGGTATTTTGGAGTAAAAAAAAAAGAGAGAGAGAGAGAGGGACTGGGGGTAGAGCGACACTATTAAAAGCATTAATGGCTAAGAATTTTATAGATTTTAAATTAAAGGATTATTAGAATCAAAGTAACTGAACCATGCAAATAAATAAGTCCACAAATAAACACCTAACTGTAAAACTTCAGACCAAAGACAAAAACAGTAAAAGCAATTACAAAGAAAGGAAAAGTTCCCTGTGAAGAAACTAGGTATCTTGACTGCAAAGGTCAGAGGCAACAGGGCCCTCTATTTACAAGCTGTGGGTAAGGGGCACAAACACAACCTAATATAGCATCTGATGTACAAAAAGCCTGCCCTTCAAGCCAAAGTGGCCTTCTGCTTCTAGGTAGATGGCGTAGAAATACTTTCCCTATTTTTCTCATTAAGTACACACCTAAAAAGCCTAGGTTCCACCCCTCCCCCCACAAAAAAATCCTAGATCTCCTTCTCTTTCTCTCTGTCTCTCTCACACACACATAGACACAGATACAGCAAGCTAGAGAGAAAAGGGAGCAGGGTCAGGGACTCAAAGGCCTAAGGAATGACATGGTAGTGAGCTCTCTGATGTCCTTTTGTCTCTGACTTCAAGCAGAATAAGCTGGCAACCCAGAAATGCCAATGGGTGCAAACAAAAAGAATCCCAACAAAGTCTCCTCACTCTAGAAGCCACAGGGCCAGGAAAGGTGCCGCTGAGCTAGAGAGATAACTCTTACACAATAACTTCTCTAGTTAAGCACCATAGCAAAAACTACGGCCCACGCCAAACCCATGCCAGTAAAGGCCAGATGGGGAGCTTAAACCTCACCCTACAAGGTACCCTAACACCTCCACAGAGGGGGCCAGAGAAGACCAAGTAGGGAGATGGACCTTCTGCTGGGTGAGTAATGAGTTCTCTCTTGCCCCTGCTACTGTGTCAGTGAAGGCCAGGAGAATAAACCAGAACATCTTCATCCCCACTAGGCAGTGGCAAGGAGAATCCCTCACATGTCAGTGGAAGCTGAGTGGGGAAACTGGACTTGTATGCCCACCTGGCAGTGATGAGGTGGTACCCAAGAGAAGATATAAGTCTCATAATGTAATACAAAAACATTCAGGTTTCAGCTGAAAATCCCTATCACACCAAGAAACAGGAAGGTCTCAAAGAAAAAAGATAATCAATAAATTCCATCATCAAGTTGACAAAAATGTTAGAATTACCTGACAAAGATTCTAAAGTGGGTATCATAAAAATGCATCAATAAGCAACATAAACATGATCAAAAAAAAAATTAGAATTTGTCAGAAGATTTAGGGCAGCAGCTATGGCTCAAAGGAGTAGGGCACTGGCCCCATATACCAGAGGGGGTGGGTTCAAACCTGACCCTGGCCAAAAACTGCAAAAAACAAAACAAAACAAAAAAACAGAAGATTTAAAGAACCAAACAGAAATTTTTCAATTGAAAATAACCAAAATAAAAAGGAAGGCTTGACAGTATAATGAAAGGGACAGAAGAAACAATCAGTGAACTGGATGCCAAGACTATAGAAAGTATCCAACCAGAGCTAAGAGAAAAAGACTGACACAAGTAAATCCAGCCTCAGGGACCCACGGGATAAGTAAAAAGAGATCTAACATTTGTGTCACTGGAGTCCCAGAAGAAGAGGGGAAGGAAAATGGGGCTGAAAAAAAGCACTCAAAGAAATAATGGCTGAAAACTTAAATTTGGTAAGAGATATAAATCCATAGATTTAAAAAGTTTATCAACCTTAAACAGGATAAGCAACCAGACAAAAACAACAGATACTTCCCCATCTACAGAGGAAATGCAGATTACAGCAGGTTCTCATCAGAGACCAGGGCAGCCAGCTGGCAGTGAGGTACTGTTTCTCAAAGGCTGAAAGAAAAATAAAATTGGAAACAAAAACAACCCTCAACTCAGAATCTATCCAGTAAAAATATCCTTCTGGAATAAAGGGTACATCAAGAAATTATCAGATAAAAGAAATTTAAAATAATTTCTTACCAACTTCTTCTGCCCCGCCCCCACCCCCAATGACTAAAAGAAGTTCTCTAAACACAAAGGAAATGATAAAAGAAGGAAACTTAGAATATTTGAAAGGAAGAAAAGAACATGGAAAGCAAAATTATGGGGAAATACAACGGCCTCTCTTTCTCTTGAGTTTTCAAAATTATATTTAACTGTTTAAGAAAAAATTACATCATTACCTGGTATGATTCTAAAATATGTAAAGAAAACATTTAAGATGATTGTAAGCGAGAGAGGAGAAAGAGATGTAAAACATGTTAAATTTTCTATATTTAATATGTAAAATGACAGCAACAGTAAACTGTGATCAGTTATGCATACATAATGTAATTCCTAGAGAAACCACTGAAAACTATAAACAGAGATACATTCAAAACCACTCTAGGTAAATCAAATGGAATTTTTTTTTTTGGCGGGGGGGACAGAGTCTCACTCTGTTCTGTGGGTAGAGTGCTGTAGTATCATAGCTCACAGAAACCTCAAACGCTTGGGCTCAAGTGATCTTCTTGCCTTAGCCTCCCAGTAGCTGAGACTACATACAGGCACCTGCCACAATGCCTGGCTTATTTTTCTATTTAGAAACAGTGTCTTGCTCTTGCTCAGGCTGGTCTCCAACTCCTGAGCTCTAGTAATCCACCCGCCTCAGCTTCTCAGAGTATTAGGATTACAGGCGTGAGCCACCGTGCCCAACCCAAATGGAATTTTTGAAAAAAAAAAAAAAAAAGTCAGTCAAGGCAGGCTGGAAACGAGAAATAGAAAACGGAAAAGAAAGAAATACAATGACGAACCTAAGTCTTACTCTATCAATAACTACATTAAATATAACTCGAATAAATACACCAAATAAAATGACAAAGATTGGCAGACCTATGTTCACAGGGCAGAAATTACAAAGTAAAAAATGACTGGCAGACTGGACTAAAAAGCATGGCTATGTGCTGTCTAAAAGAAACTTACTTCAATTGTAATCACATAGGCAGGTGGCAAGTGAAAGGACGGAAAAAGATATATCGCAAGCATTAATTAAAGGACAGTAGGACTTGGTATATTGTTAGCAGGTAAAATAGATTTCAGAGCAAAGAAACAGAGACAGACAGAACCATTACATAACAACATAACAATAAAAGAGTAAACCCACCAATGAGATATAAGAGGCCTAAATGTGCACAAATAGCTATGAAATACGCTGAGCAAAACCAGACAGAACTAAAAGGACAAAGAGACAAACCCACAGTTTTACCTGGAGATGTCACCATTAAGTAAAATCTTAGCTGCATATTTAGTGGTTTCTTCTGAAACAAATGTTTGACTACCTGTCACTCAGCAACAGCACTCTTAGGCATTTATGCTGAGAAAAGAAGACTTAAGTTCACAAAAAACCATGTACACAAATGTTTATGGCACCAGTATTTTTAACAGCCCCAAACTGGAAACAACCCAGACGTTCTTGAACAGGTAAATGTTAAATAACCTGTGGTACATGTACATACCAAGGGCTACTGCTCAGCAATACAAAAGGACTGCACTTTTTAAATATATGCAATAACCTGGATGAACCTCCAGAGAATCATACTGTAAAAAAGCCAATCCCCCAAAATTACAAACACAAAATTCCATTTATACTAGGTACAACACTCTTAGAATGAAATTAAAAATGGAGAACAAAACAGAGGTTGTCAGGAGCTGGGGGAAGAGTGTGGCTCTCTGTGGCCAGGGGATGTCTCGCACCTGTAGCAGCAACATTCTACTGGCCGTGACAGCACAACAGCTGTGTAAGTTGTTCCCCTGGGGCCAACTGGGCAAAGGGTACACGAGAGCTTGGCAGCTTTTCTTGAAATTGTATGTGAATTGATAATGATCTCAAAATATAAAGTTTAATAAAAAATAAAATAGGTGATATTATCACACAATGACTCTGTAAATATAAAGCACAGTCCCAGACTAAAGGAACTACCAAAGGATGGGCTGCCAGAAAGCAGAAGGGCCATGATGGCCACTAGGTTGCTTTCCGCCTGCTGACACAAATTTGGGGGTAATGAATTCCCCTCAGTAGATAACAAGAATTCAACTTCAGGAGAAGTTTCAGTTAATGCCGAGCAACCTGGATTTCACACTAACCATTGTGGGTGATCTGTGGCATCACATTCTCACCTTTGAGTGCTCCAGGTTTGCTGGTCGATGGCAGAGACAGTCTCACTCTCGTGTCCCATACCAGGGATGGCAGAGTTTGTATTGGTTCTATGGACTTATGTAATTTGTGATATTTTTCTTTTTCCTTGCTTAAACTAGGTGATAAAAACATTCCATACCATGGAAATGTTTTACAGGTTAAATGCACAGAGCTTAACAACTACAAAAAGGCTTACCAGGGGCAATTAAATAACCATATTTAAAGAAGTAATCATTGTAATCAATGAGTAACTGATGAAAGAAAAATGCCTAGGCAAGCCATGTAAGATAACTAAATGTGAACTAGTTATAATTATGTATGTTTTAATTAAACTTGATGTTTACTATAATGAATATTAACCTGAGAACTCAAAATCATGGAAATTTTTTCTCATCCTGCTTATGATAATTACATTCATCTGATGAGAGTTTCCTTGGAAGGAATTAAGCTTGAACACAAGGGAAAGACCACATTCCATGACAGAAAATCTGAGGCACATACATTCTACTAATAAACTTACAGCTTTTCATGAGAAGTGCTAAATCAGATAATAGGAAAGGATATCAAATACATAATTAGAAATCCGTCTTGGGCTACCAGTTAGCCATCAGGAACATGGAACTTAGATCAAGACACAGTGTCTCCAAGCTTGAAAGAGCCAACATGAACTAACTACAGGAGAAGCCCCACTGGGATGACTCACTTCAAGCAGCATGTTAACCCAATTCCCCTGACCACCTTAGATCAAAAGCATCTACTAAAGAGGGGCTGTGAGCTACAAGTGCAGGCAGCTGCAGACAGCCTGAGGAGCCAGGAAGTGATGTAACAGCACACGGCACACTCTATTCAGCAGTTGGTCCATGATGGTCTTGAGTCTTCAACAAAATTAAGTCATATTCATTAGATAAGATGACCTCCGCCTCCCCACTGGACCCCTCCTCACCACCTGTCAAACAATAGTTTTGCTTTTAAGATGTCCAAATGTCAGAGAGCAAGGATGGAAGGGACTCTGACTGAGGCATTCACTGCATGTCTCACTTCTTGGCAGAGGCAGCCAAGAGCTGGGCAGCATCGGAGTTCGGGTAGAATGCAGTCACTCTGGGAAGGATTCTTTGGTTTCTGGCCTACCGTTTGTGATTCCAGGAACTAAGATAAAATATGCTGAAGGTTCTGAGAAGAAATAGATTTTAAGGCAAAATAATGAATTGCAGATTTAGAGAATAAACTGAAAAAACCTGTAAAACAAAACATTGGCTGAAAATGAAAGGAGAAGCTAAACAAGATAAAGGCCACAGAGTATTCCTGGGCCTGACCATTAACATCCACAGTGACTTGAGGTGGGGGCAGAATCCTTGCACAGTCTGTCAAAGAATGAAGGAGCCAGGCACAAAGTACTGATGGCTCTTACAAGCAGCCTGACTATGAGGCAAGGAGAGACGGGGGGAGCCGGAGGATACTGAATGGAAGGCACAGCGAGGAGGTCACCAGCAGGAAAGGGGAGGGGGAAAGGGCACAGTGGGTGAAGTGAGGGCCTGACATTCTAGGGTTGGGGTCTGAAGCAGAAGATGGGGTTAGTCTTGAACAAGAACGACCCGCCTTCTTCTGAGGCAACAGGGAGGGTTAAGGGTGACTGTGGAGTCTGAAGTCCAGAGAGGAGACAGAAGGAGGACAATCTCCTATCACAGCAGCTTTTTCTTCTATCTCCTGGGGGAGGAGGGCATTTATCTGTAGTGTGCTAATGGGACTGAGGAAGTGTGCAAAGGTTTAAAAAGCTGATGTGGAGAAAGGCAGAGATGGCCAGGATAGGGAAAGGGACTGCTGAGTAGGCTGAGTGCCCAGCTGGCAGCAGAGACCATACACCTATAGTGACCCACCCTACAGAGAGCTCTGTCCGCACAGCAGCAGGCAGGGCCGATGGGTGACCCGGCCTGGGCCGTGCGAGGTGTGTGTAGTTGAAGGACACAGATGGAAGAGGTGGAAGAAAAAGCTGTGGTGGGAAAAAGCTCATTGCCTCAAGAGGAGGGGAGGGGACAGACCAAGAGTCTGGAGCTCTGACGGTCACAGCACCTGCGGGACCTGGATGGAGTTCATCACATGCAAACCCTCCCCGCTTATGCTGGATGAGGATGTGTATCTGGTGTGAACACCAGAGAAGTCATGTGCACGTTAGTCTGAGAAGCACTGGTGCAGTGTTTTCCCCCCAATTTTTTTATCATTATTTTTTATTAAATCATAACTTTGCACATTGATGCATTTATGGGGTTCAGGGTACTGCTTCGATATACAAGGTGAAATGCTTACACTGAACTAAGTAACACATCCATCACAATTATACTCATTTCTTAATAGTTTTGAAATGTACTATTGCATCATGCATATTAGGTGAGGTCCCCCCAAATGCCCTCCCTCCTCCCATATCCCCCCTCCCCTCTTCCTTTGCTCCTTGAAATGTTCACTAGTTTTCAGTGACTGAGAAAAAGAAAAATACAAATATTTATAATAAAAAATTTACTCAACTTTAAGAAATGTCCTTTATTGGACAGTGCCTGTGGCTCAGCGGGTAAGGCACCAGCCGCATATACCAAGGCTAGTGGTTTGAACCTGCAACAAAAAATAACTGGGTGGTGCCTGTAGTGCCAGCTACTCGGGAGGCTGAGGCAAGACAATCACCTAAGCCCAGGAGTTGGAGGTTGCTGTGAGCTGTGACGGCAGAGCACTCTACTGAGGGTGACAAAGTGAGACTCTGTCTCAAAAAAAAAAAAATCCTTTATTTTGCTATGACATGCTTCCTTTGTTGACATTATTTATGTGTCTTATCTTTGATGAAATTAAGGTAAAGGCAATTTGGCTGATTTCCCTAACAGCAAGTTATTTCACACTTTACTGGAACCAAGTGACTCTGAAAATGCTCTTTCCTTCACTAGGGTACCTCCTTGCCCCATCTTGCCTTATCAAGCCTGAATTTCTCCAGGAATCAAATTTTGATGACCAAAGCCTAGGAATGTCATCACAAAGGACCACAAACTAGGTGGATGAGAACAACCTAAGTTTATTGCCTCACAGTTCTGAAGGCTAGACTTACAAAATCAGGGGGCTGGCAGTGTCGAGCTCTGTCTAAAAGCTCAAGGGGAGGACCGTCCCTTGCCTCTTCCTCCTCTCTGGTGGATGCCGGCCACCCCAGGCATCCCACTCCCATCTTGGTATCCACTGTCACCTCCCATTCTCTCTGTAAATGTCTCTGTCCAAGTTTCCCTCATTTTCTTGAATTAGTGTCCACCTAAATCTAGCAGGACCTTATCTTACCTTGATTACATATGCAAAGACCCTATTTCAAAATAAGGTATGTTCATAAATGGGGACAGGCGGAGACCGGACTTAAACATATCTTTTGTAGAACACAATTCAAGCTACAACAGCCTACAAGGATACACTTGTATTTTTTAAATAAAATACTGTGATAATTCTCAAAATTATATGAATACCACAATACTGTGCTGTTTTCAAAATGAAGCACATTTTGAAATCAAAGCACTGAACATACATAAGTATTACAGTAACAATTAGCAGAAGACGAGCAATTTGAGTTGTGTTCTTCTGTTCTGTCGATTGTTACCACTGTGGATGGCATAAACTCTAATGTGTAGCAATTTGTTAATAGATTTTTTTCTCACTTTTGAATTGCCTGAGCACTTAAATTTTTAAAATAATTTGTGGCATTTCTCTATCACATATATTTTTTAGTTCCTTTCTGAATATTGTTGCTTGGCATCACTTGCGACCAATTTGTGATCTCCCAGGTCTTAGATGGCTAAAGCGAGTTCCTTGGGAGGTCCCAAGCCGTACCAACTGGTCAGGGCTTTAAGAAGGTTCTGAATTTAATAACATTAAATTTAGATTCAACATTTCAATCTGAAATGTATCTGTTTAAGATTTCAATTTTGAATTATATTATTACATAAAGTATAGCAGTCATGCAGTGGCTTCAAAGTAACAAAATGATGAACACTATTCAGGCTATAGAAGATGAAATATCCCTTTAACATGCCAAAAAGCAGGTAGACACAGCCCATTAGTAGTGAATTTTATGCACTGGGTTTTTATTTCTCATCCTTTCTCTGGCAAGCTTGAGCATGGAGTACACAGGAGCTTAAAGGTCAGGCAAACAGCCTCCACCTGCTGAACGTGAACATCCAGAGGCGGGAACCTGATTGTTTCAGTTTGGGGAACAATGCTGTGCAAATATGCCCAATGAGGAGTGAGGGTGACAGCCTAAAACTTGGTTCCCGGTGACTTTTATTTAGTTGGCAACTTCAACTGCCATACCTGCTCTCTGTAAAACTATTTTTTTACTTTATTAGTTTCTCTTAGTTTTCAATAAATTTTCTCTAATGGAAAAAAAGATTAAATTCTTATTTCATGGTACATTTGGCAGATACTATGAAATAAGAATACGAAGGGCTGTGACCAGAGTTTAACTGTGATGCTCTAAAGTTCATTAACTATGTCTAAATGAAAGAGAAATGCCCAAGGTGTGCTTTATTTTATCAGCTGTTATAAGTTCACATGAGAGAAACTGAATGTCAAAGCCCTAGCTCTTAATCTCTTCCAGTCCTTCCTAATTCATGGCCTCCACTGGGTTTTCTTATTTGAATTTTCCATCCTTCCCTGGGGCTCCTTACCCAGGCTACATAAGTGAGGGCTACAAGCACTTGAAAATAAAGAAGTGCAAAACTAACAAGAATTATTAGCATACCTATTTTCCTCACAGCATTTCTGACTGCGAATTCGTCACAGGAAGAATCAGACCACTGGCGTTTACAGGAGCATTTTGGAACACCCTCCCTGATGAAGCCAGCAACTTACTGGATGATTCCTAAGCCTTCTAGGAATGGACGCCATGCCTAGTGTTACCAAGAACAGGGCAGTATCAGTCACAAGAGTCACCGCTGGTGGACCAAACACACCGTAACCCTTTCCAAGAGCTCCCATTTTCCTTAGGAGACAGATGGAAACCTCCCTGGAGGTCCTATACTCTTTGCCTCAGATCTCTCTCCCCAGGCTGGTGCTCAGACCACTCTCTTCCTTGAACTGCCTTTTGCACAGGCCTGAGCTATTCTGTGTGCTGCCTGGCTGACGCCTCCCTGCCCACCCAGTCAACTTTCTTTCTACCTTCTCTTCACAGACCACCTTCCTTCAGAATTCTTGCCTGGTTCCTCCTTATTCCCTTATTCATGTCATAAGTGGATTACTGCTGTATTCCCCACTAGACTGTAAACTCTATGGGACCAGAAACACGCCTGGTGCACACGCCTGGTGCAGTGTAAAGCCCTCCTAGCGCAGTGCCCGCTCTCCTAAGGCCGCTCCATAGTGCGGGCTTCTGAAGGCAAGGAAGCAGCATGCCGGACTGATGGAGCAGGACTGGTGTGGCCTCAAGTATTCACTGCGGAACCTGAGTCTCTCGAGACTGTTAAACTCCAGATCAAAGTCTTAGTCCGAAAATACACCTATCTGAAAGAGTGATTAGAGACTGGTAAACATCTACTCAACACTGTTAATAGACAGCGAAGTACAAGTATACTTTTGTGACACAAGTTAAAGAAAAACAAAAACACAAAAGCAACACAGTATTTGAATTGGGCAGAAAAGCTTTCATTTATTTAAAAAAAAAATGTTTTCAGGCCTGGGGCTGCTGCAGGGAACAAAAATTAAACAGACAGGGCTCTGCTTCCAAGGAGTTTACGAAGGAGAATGAGAGAGAGAGAGAGAGAGAGAGAGAGAGAGAACGAAGCAAGAGGTCTCCAGAGGAGGAGGTGGCTTAGTCTATCAATAACTCCTCGCTGCAATCCTAGCGCAAAGGAGGAAATTCCAAACCAGGAAAGGTCAAACTGAATTATGTGAGGAACACACTGCAATACAGCATCGCCCTAAGATCTTAACATAGCCCGCGTGGAAAACATCGCAGCCGAAACTGAGTATCAGACTGGTTTCCCAAACCTTCAGCTCTTTCTATTTAAACTTTGAAAGGAAAAACGCCACAATGCAAGTGCGTTGAAAAAGCAGATCACGACAACGCGCTGCTCACGGCAGGGCCTTCGCTCGCAGCACGCTCGGTTCCCCCCGGCGGACCCCGCCCTCCGCAGCGCACCCCAGACCCCCGAGGCGCCGGCCCGCGCCACCGACGCCTCAAGACCCCCGCCGCCCAGGCGCAGCCCCGCGCCGCTGACCCCCGCGCCCGCTCGCCCCGCCCTGCCAGGCTCCTACCGTAGGTTTCGGACATGGCCGTCTGCGACATATTGGGAGCGGTACCACCTCTCGCCGGCTCTCCGGCTGCAGCTCGGCCCTGGGTCCGTCTGCCGCGTCTCAGTTGGGAGAGGCGTGGGGCGGGAGACCAGAGAAAGGAGGGACCCTACCGGTCCCCAAGGCAACCGCCCGCCACCCCGCGGCCGCGGCCCTGCCGGACTCCGACTCCGCGCAGGCGCACGGACCGGCCCTCCGCGCTGCCCGGCCGGCAGGGGGGCGGTGTGCCGGGGGCCGCCCCGCCCGCGCTCGCGCGTGCGCACGGGCCAGCCGGGGCCGGAGCGGGGGCGCGGGCGTGCGAGGTCCTGGCGCTCCCCCAGCACGTGCGTCGGCCGCGCCCCTCGCCCGCCAGCGCGCCGGGCAGTCCTGTGGGGCGCGCTGGAGGAGGAGGGATATTCCCGGCGGAGGAGGGCGGGCGGTTGGCAGGTTTGGGGGTGGCAGAGGGCAGGGTACAGTGGAGTCCGCTGTCAGACAGAGGAGGCCAAGCGCCTGAACCGGGGAGGAAGGCAGTCCTTTTGCCAGGTTGGCCCGCCTGGTGATGACGTAGTCTTTGGTCCTCATTTGTGTCCCTGAGCCAGGAGAGACTCCAAGCTATTATGATCTACCTTGTAAAAACTTGGTTAATGTGTAACTCAGTAGGCCCAAGTGTCCAGCCGGAGGCCACCCTGGGAGTCTGAAGGCAGGTTTACCTGCTGGGAAGCCGAGCTTTAACTGCAAACCTGCAGGGTCCCCCGGGCGGGGCGGTGCTGAGCGGGTGTCTGGGACAAGGTGAGCAGCAAAAGGCAGCAAAGTCCTGAACAGCCGTGGGCCGACTGTAGCCGTCTCTGGAGCCCCTTAAATTTAGAATGTGGATTATTGGTAAGAAGCATCCATCAGTTAGGGAAGTGTTTCCCCAGTTTAGAAATCTGGACCAACTTCAGAAGTCCCTTCTCTGGGAAACACAGAGGATACTTCATGGTGGTTTTGATTTGCATTTTTTTAATAATTAGGGGTGATGAGAATTTTTTCATATGCTTGTTAGCCATTGGTCTGTCTTCTTTACAGAAGTTTCTTTTTTAAAAATTAATCACAGTGTTAAGACATTTGTGTTCAATACTTGATAGATTGGACTTGTACCATTGCAATATGCTCCATATGTGTGGTCCCACCATTAACCCTCCCTCTATTGAATCAAACCTCTCCCTTCCCATCCTCCTCCCCTCCTTCATCCTGGGCTATAGTAGTGATTCATTGCTCATATGAAAGTGTGAATGATTATAAATTGGTTTTATGGTAGTACTGAGTACATTGGATTTTTTTTTTCCATTCCTGAGATATTTTACTAAGAAGAATATTTTCCAGCTCCATCTGTGTAAACATAAAAGAGGTAAAGTCTCCATCTTTTTTTAATGCTGGGTAGTGTCAGGATCTGCTTCTGACACCACTTGTCAGGGCCCGGGACTGGCCAGGTCTCGGGCCCAGCTTAGGTAGGTTCTGGACGTGGACCACTAAGCTACCTTGCTCAGGAACAGTTTCTCTCAGGTGCTTGAGGGCTATCTACTTTAGCTGGAGAGAAAGAGACAGTATTTTAGAGCGAGTAAAGCAGTCTTCTTAGAACAGATAGATCTTAGTCTTTAGCAGAGCTTGGTAATCTTCAGCAGAGAGATGCTGTGCTGGCATTCTGCAGGCAGGAGAGGAGACAGAGTCAGAGTAAGCGTGTCCATGATAGAATGTGCATGCTTTTTGACCGCCCGCTCTTCCAGCCTAATATAAGGCTGAACTCGTGCCTCTCACCACCACAGGTGTAGAGACTGCTAATTCACCAATGCTCTCATCTCGCAAGCGCTCTCTTGGTAGTTAGAACCAAATCTCTCTCCTTGCCCTCGTCACCAAGGTGTTCCATTACAGATATTTCCTATAACTCTAGCTCCTCCTAGCCATATGCTATATGGGTTGCTACAGCGTAGTATTCCATGACTTTCAGTGGTTAAAGGACTTAAACTTAAGACATGAAACTACAAAAGTTTTTGGAGAGAGTGCAGGTGAAACACTTGAAAAAAATTGGCCTGTGAGAATACTTTATGAGGAGGACCCCCCGGGTAATTGAAGCAACATAAAAAATGCAATACTGGGACCTGATCAAACTAAAAAGCTTCTGCAGTGCCAAGAACACAGTAAGTAAAGCAAACAGACAGCCGTCAGAATGGGACAGGATTTTTGCAGGTTATATTTCTGACAAAAGTCTAATAACTAGAATCCACAGAGAATTCAAACTTATTAATAAGAAAAGAATAAGTGATCTCATTTCATTGTGGGCAAGACACATGAACAGATGCTTCTTTGAAGAAGACAGGCACATGGGCTACAGACACATAAAATAATGCTCATCATCTTTAATCATCAGAGAAGTGCAAACCAAAACCACTCTGAGATGCCATCTAACTCCAGTAAGAGTAGCCCACATCACAAAATCTCAAAACTATAGATGTTGACCTGGATGTGGAGAAAAGGAAACACTTCTGCACTGCTGGTGGGAATACAAGCTAGTACATTCCTTTTGGAAAGAAGTCTGGAGAACTCAGGGATCTAAATGTACCATTTGATCCTACAATTCCTCTACTAGGTGTATATCCAAAAGACCAAAATCATTTTATAACAAAGATATTTTCACCAGTGTTCATTGCAGCTCAATTCATAATTGCCAAGTCTTGGAAGAAGCCCAAATGCCCATTGACTCATGAATGGATTAATAAATTATGGTATATGTATACCATGGAATACTATGCAGCATTAAAGAAGTTTCTATTCATCTCTCTTGCCCATTGATCTAAGGGATTGTTGGCTCTTTTTATGTTTATTAATTTGAATTCTCTGTAGCTCCTAGCTATCAAGCTTTTGTCCAATTCATAATATGCAAATACCTTTTCCCTTTCTGAAGGAACATTTTTACACTGCTTGTAGGACTGCAAACTAATACAACCTTTTTGGAAGAAAGTATGGAGAATCCCAAAGAACTCAAACTAGACCTCCCATTTGATCCTGCAATCCCATTAACTGAGCGTCTACCCAGAAGAAAAAAAAATCACTTCATCATAAGGACATTTGCCCAAGACTGTTTATCTCAGCTCAATTTATAATTACCAAATTGTGGAAATAACCTAAATGCCCACCAACCATGGAATACTATTCAGCCACTAAACAGACGGAGATTTTATATCTTTTGTATTAACCTGGATGGAGGTGGAACACATTGTTCTTAGTAAAGCATCACAAGAATGGAGAAGTCAGAATCCAATGTACTCAATTCTGATATGAGGACAATTAATGACCTAGTACATGGTGGGGGAAGGGGGGAGCAGAGAGAGGGAAGGAGGTGGGGAGGGTCATGGTGTGTGACACACCTCTTGGGGGCAGGACACAATTATAAAAGAGACTTTACCTAACAAATGCAATCAGTATAACATGGTTCTTTGTACCCTCAATGAATCCCCAACAATAAAAAATAAATAAATTTTTTTTTTTTTTTTTGTAGAGACAGGGTGTTGCCATGTTGCATAGGCAGGTCTCAGACTCCTGGCCTGAAATGGTTCTTCCACCCAGCCTCCCAAAGTGTTGAGATTATAGGTATGAGCCACCACACCCCAGCCTTCAACTTCTTTTTATTTGTTTTTGTTTCTTAGAGATGGTCTTGTTCTATCATCCAGGCTGGAGTATAGTGGCACAATCATAGCTCACTGTAGCCTTGAAATCCTAGGTTGAAGTGATTATACTGCCTTAGTCTTCCAAGTAGCTGTAACTATAGGTGTGTGCCACCAGGTCTAGCTAATAGTTTTTACTTTTTCCCCCCAGGCTTTTATTTATTATTATTATTTTATTAAATCATAACTTTGTAAATTGATGAATTTATGGGGTTCAGGGTATTGCTTCAGTATACAATGTGACATGCTTACATTGAACTTAGTAAACACATCCATCACAATTATACTCATTTCTTAATAGTTTTGAAATGTATCATTGCATCATGCACATTAGGTGAGGTACCCCCCAAATACCCTCCCTCCTCCCACATTTCCCCCTCCCCTCCCCCTCTCTCTTCTTCTCTTCTACTTTTTGGACTATAGTTATGTTTTGCCATTCATATGAGTGTGTAGGTGATTTCATATATATTTCATATATTTTATATATGTCAACATATAAATATATATATTTATTATGGAATACATATAATATAAATGAATATATATTATATTCATATATAATATATATGAATTCATATATATTATATATGTCAACATATAAATATATATATTTATAATGGAATATATTATATATTTTTATATATATATTAAAATCAACATATATATATATTGATTTCATAGTAGTATTGAGTACATTGGCACAATTTTTTCCATTCTTGAGATACTTTACTAAGAAAAATGTGTTCCTGGTCCATCCAGGTAAACATAGACTATGTGAAGTCTCCATCTTTTTGTATGACTGCATAGTATTTTGTGGTGTACATAGACCACAATTTGTTAATCCATTCATGTGTTGATGGACACTTAGGCTGTTTCCATATCTTGGCTATTATGAATTGGGCCACAGTAAACATTTTTGTGCAAATGTCTTTGTTGTAAAATAATTTTTGATCATCTGGGTATATACCTAGTAGAGGAATTGCAGGATCTAACAGTAGGTCAGCTGTTAGTTCCTTGAGTGTTCTCCAAACTTTCTAAAGGAATGTACTAGCTTGCATTCACACCAGCAGTATGGAAGCATTCCCTTCTCTCTGCATCCATGCCAACATCTGTAGTTTTGGGATTTTTGTGATGTGGGCTAACTTACTGGAGTTAGATGATATCTCAAAGTGGTTTTGATTTGCATTTCTATGATGATTAAGGATGATGAGCATTTTTCATGTCTTTGTAGGCCATGTGCCTGTCTTCATCAGAGAAGTTTCTGTTCAAGTCTCTTGCCCACATAGAAATGGGGTTATTTATTCTTTCCTTATTGATTAGTTTGAGTTCTCTGTGGATTCTAGTTATCAGACCTTTGTCAGAAGCATAACATGCAAAAATATTCTCCCATTCTGAAGGTTGTCTGTTTGCTTTACTTACTGTGCTTTTGACTGTGCAAAAGCTTTTTAGTTTGATCAGATCCCAGTAATGTATTTTTGGTGTTGCTTCAATTGCATTTTTGGTGTTGCTTCAATTGCCGGCAATTGAAGGGGTGGAGGGGTGGGGGGGAGGGGCCCTCCTCATAAAATATTCTCCTAGGCCAATTTCTTTTTTTTTTTTTGAGACGGAGCCTCAAGCTGTCCCCCTGGGTAGAGTGCCATGGCATCACAGCTCATAGCAACCTCCAACTCCTGGGCTCAAGCGGGTCTCCTGCCTCCGTCTCCCAAGCAGCTGGGACCACAGGCGCCCGCCACAACACCCGGCCATTTTTTTTTTTTTTTGGTTGCAGCCATCATTGCTGTTTGGCGGGCTGGGCTGGGATTCGAACCTGCCACCTTAGGTGTACGTGGCTGGCACCCTAGCCAATTGAGCCACAGGCACCGAGCCCCCAGGCCAATTTCTTTACGTGTTTTCCCTGCACTCTCTCCTAGTCTTTTTATAGTTTCATGTCTTAAGTTTAAATCTTTTATGCAGTGAGAATCAATTTTTGTTAATGATGAAAGGTGGGGGTCCAGTTTTAGTCTTCTACAGGTTGCCAGCCAGTTCACCCAGCACCATTTGTTAAATAGAGAGTCTTTCCCCCACAGACTATTTTTGATAGGCTTGTCAAAGATCAAATGGCGATAAGTAGCTGGGTTCATCTCTTGGTTTTCTATTCTGTTCCATAAATCTACCACTCTGTTTTTGTGCCAGTACCATGCTGTTTTGATCACTAT